>JAQZBX010047118.1:0-20566 GCA_029593785.1 Cabassous unicinctus | reverse complement strand
TCCCGAGGCTTCCTTGTGAGGGCACGCCAGCCTGAGCGGTGCGGTGGGCTGATGCAGCAACCTCACGGAAGGAAGCGGGTGTGGCGCAATGGATAGAGCACCCGTTTACAATATGAGAGTCCCCGGGTTCGCTTCCTGGCGCCTCCTTGTGAGGGCAGGCTGGTTCGCGCGGCACCGTGGGCTGATGAGGCAAGACCTCACAGCAAGGGGGAGATAAGCAGACACAGAGAAGACACGCAGCGAATGGACACAGCAGCACAAGCAGCAAGGGGGGGATAAATAAAATAAAATAAATAAATCTTTAAAAATATATATATACATTTATACTGTCTTTTATATTTACTTATGTAGTTATTTTTAATAATGCTTTTTGTTTTTTCAATTGGATTCAAGTTACAGTCTACTAGTCTTTAATTTTAATCTGAAGGACTCCCTTTAGTATTTCTTGGAAGGCAGGCCTATCAATACTTAATTACCTCAGTTTTTTTGTTGTTGTTGTTGATCTGGGAATGTCTTAATTTCTTCTTTAGTCTTGCTTGATATAGAATTCTTTTTTGAAAGTCTTATTTTCAGCACTTTGAATATGTGATTCCACTGACTTCCAGCCTCCATAGTTTCAGATGAGAAGTCAGCTGTTAATCTTATTGTGATTCCCTTATATGTGATAAGACATTTTTCTCTTGCTACTTTCAAGGTTATCTCTTTGTCTTTTGACAGTTTGACTCTGAAATATTCAATTATGGATTTCTTTGAGTTTATCTTACTTGGAGTTTGTTGAGCTTCTTTTATGTGTAGATTCATGTTTATGATCAAATTTAAGAAGTTTTTGCCTATTATTTTTCAAATATTCTTTCTTCACCTTTTTTCTCTCTCCTCTCCTTAATGTCATATTTTTTTCTATTACATTTTCAAATCACTTATTATTAGCATGTAGGAAAGCTATTTTTATTTTTTAATTTTGATTTTATATTTGACCACTTTGCCAAAGTCTCTTAATAGTCATAATAATTGTTGATTTGGATTTTCTATGAAGATAATCATACCTTATGCAAATAATGACACTTTTGCTTCTTTCATTATTCACAGGTGAATTCTACCAAACATTGCAAGAAGATTTAATACCAACTGCGCTCAAACTCTTCCAAAAATTTGAAGAGGAGGGAACAATACCTAACTCACTCTATGAGGCCAGACCAACACCAACCTCATACCTAAGCCAGGTAAAGATATTACAAGAAAAGAAAATTTCAGACCAATTTCCCTTATGAATATAGATGCAAAAATCCTCAAAATATTGCAAAATCAAATCCAACAGCACATTAAAAAAATTATACACCATGATCAAGTGGGTTTTATATATAATGTAAGCTAAACATAAAAAAATCAAATGTGATACACCACATTTACAAAATGAAAGGAAAAACCCACATGATCATCTATATTGATGCAAAAAAAAGCATTTGACAAAATTTAGCATTGTTTTTTTTGATAACAGCACTTAGAAAAATAGGAAGAAGGAAACTTCTTCAACATGATAAAGAGCACATATGAAAAACCCACAGCTAACATTGTACTCAATGGTGAAAGACTGAAAGCATTTCCTCTAAGACCTGGAACAAGACAAGGATGCCCACTGTCGCCACTGTTATTGAAAATTGTGTTGGAAGCTCTATCCAGAGTAGTTAGGCAAGAATAAGAAGAAGTGGTTTCCAAATCAGAAAAGAAGAAGTAAAACTTTCATTATTTGCAGATGACATGATCTTGTATATAGCAATCCCCAAAAACTCCAACATAGCTACTAGAGGTAAACAAACAACTTCAGCAAAGTAACAAGATACAAAATCAAAGTGCAAATGTCAATAGTGTCTCTGTACACTAGTAACGAGAAATATGAGGAGGAAATCGAGGAAAAAAATGCATTTCCAGTTGCAACTAAAATAATCAAATACCTAGGAATAAATTTAATCAAGAATGTAAATGACTCGTACACAGAAAACTACATAACATTACTAAAATCAAAGAAGACCTACATAAATGGAAAGGCATTCCATGTTCATGGATTTGAAGACTAAATATCATTAAAATGTCAATTTAATCCAAATAGATTTACAGATTCAATGCAATCCCAATGAAAATTCCAACAGCTTACTTTGCAGAAATGGAAAAGCCATTTGGAAGGATAAAGGGCCCTGAATAGCCAAAAATGTCTTGAAAAAGTAGTACGAAGTTGGAGAACTCACACTTCCTGACTTTAAAGGCTATCACAAAGCTACAATGATGGAAGCAGTATGGTAATGGCACAAGAATAGATATATAGACCAATGGAATTGGATTGAGAGTTCAGAAATAAATCCTCACACCTATGGACAATTGATTTTTGACAAGATTGTCAAGTCCACTCAATTGGGAAAGAACAATATTTTCAGCAAATGGTGTTGGGAGAACTTGATATCCATATCCAAAAGAATGAAGGAGGACCTCTATCTCCTACCATACACAAAAATTAACTCAAAATGGGACAATGACTTAAATATAAGAATCAGGACTATAAAACTTCTAGAAGAAAACACAAGTAAACATCATCAAGATCTTTTGGTAGGCAATGGTTTCTTAGACTTTACACCCAAAACACAGCCAAAAAAGAAAAAATAGACCACTGGGACCTCCTCAAAATTAAAAATATTTGTTCTTCAAAGGACTTTGTCATGAAAGTGAATAGACAACCTACTAAATGGGAGAAAATATTTGGAAACCACTTATCTGATAAGGGTTTAATTTCCAGAATATATAAAGAAATTTTATTCAACAATAAAAAAGACAAACAATCCAATTTAAAAGTGGGCAAAAGTCTTGAATTGACATTTTTCCAAAGAAGAAATACAAATGGACAAAAAACAAATGAAAAGATGTTCAGTGTCACTTGCTATTAGGGAAATATAAATCAAAACTACAATGAGATATCATTTCACAAGCACTGTAATGGCCACTATTAAAAAAAAAAAAACCACAGTAGAAAAGTACAAGTGTTGGAGAGGATGTGGAGAAATAGGAACATTCATTCATTGCTGGTGGGAATGTAAAATGGTGCAGCCACCCAAGAAGCAGAGTATAGAATTACCATATAGTCTGGAAATCTCACTTCTAGGTGTATACCCAGAAGAAATGAAAACAGGGACTCAAATAGATATTTGCACACCAATGTTCATAGAAGCATTATTCACAATTGCCAATAGATGGAACTGATCCAAGTGTCTATCAACTGATGAATGAAAAACCAAAATTTGGTATATACATACAATGGAATATTATTCAGCCATAAAAAGCAATGAAGTCCTGATGCATATGACAACATGGATGAACTTTGAGGACATAATGTTGAGTGAAATTAGCCAGACACAAAAAGACAAATATTGTTTGATCTCACTGATATGGACTAGTTATAATAAGTAAACTCATAAAGTTAGAATCTAGAATATAGGTCACCAGGAGATAATTTAGGGTTAGAAAATGGGAAGTTGATGCTTAACTTGTACAAAATTTCTATTTAAGTTGATGGTGAGATTTGGAAATGGATGGTGAATATGGTAGTGCTGAACTGTAGAGGTGAATGTGGATAAAAGGGGAAACTTTAGGATGTATATATTACCAGAATAAAAATGAAAATATAAAACATAAGACTATACAACACAGTGAGCCATATTGTAGATGATGGACTATAGTAAATAGTACAAGTATAAGAATATTCTTTCATGAATTATAGCAATGTATGATGCTAATACAAGGTGTTAATAATAGGGTGGTATATTGAAAAAAATACACCTGATTTAAATTTTGGACAATAGATAATAGTATGATTTTAATCATCTTTTATCAATCATAAAAAAGTAACTACCTTTGAAAAAAATAGCACAAGTATAAAAAGTGCTGTCATCAATTGTAATAAATATTCTACATCAATGCAAGGTGTTGGTGGTGGGTTGGTGTATGGGAATTCTGCATTTAAGCATGATTGTTTTACAAACTCATAACTTCTTTAATAAAGAAATTTAAGAAAAACAATGTACTATAATCCTCCTCTCCTATCTATAATTATAATTGATATTTCAATAAATGTCATCAAATAGTTTTTAAAATATTGTCTATAACACTAGTTACATCTATTTTATTTGTGATTTTTATAGTTTTATCCTCATTTGATCTTGTTAATACCTGCCAAAGTTTATCACTTAATCTTTTCATAAGTCTTTTTTCTGATTTCTACTAAATTCTTTTTTAAATGTTTTGTTTAGTCATCTATTGCATTAATTTCTATATTTATTATCAATTTCTTAATTCTACTTACTTTGGATTTGTTTTGTTCTTTCTCTATGTTGTTAAATTTTCGCTTATTTTTATATCTTTTTTTATAATAAATGCCTTTATGATAACAAATTTGTCTCTTGACTGTTTTTATTACATTTCTCTGCCATTTTTGCCTTTTTAAAAAATGAAGAGATGTTATTTTTTAGAGAAGTTTTAGGTTTTCAGAAAAAAATGAACAGAAAGTACAGAGTTCCCATGTGTACCTTCTCTCCCCAATCCACCCCCAAAGTTTCCTTATCATTTCCATATTGCATTATTGTGGTACATTTGTTACAATTGATGGTTCAATATTGATACATTATTGTTAACTTGAGTCTATAGTTTATAGTAAGATTCACTCTTTATGTTCTACACTTCTATGGGTTTTGAAAAATGTATAATGTAGTGCATCCACCATTACAGTGTCATGCAGAATAGTTTCACTGCCCTAAAAATCCCCTGCGCTTCACTTATTCATCCCTCTCCCTTCCCTCACTCCTGAACCCCTGGCAACCATTGATATTTCAACCTTCTCTGTAGTTTTGCCTTTTCCAGAATGTCATAGTGTTGAAATCATACAGTATATTATAGCCTTTTCAGACTGGGTTCTTTCACTTAGCAGTATACATATAAAATTCTTTCATGTTTTTACATAACTTAATAACTCATTTCTTTTTATCATTGAATAATATTCCAAGGCATGGATGTACTGCTGTTTGTTTATCCTTTCATCTATTTAAAGGTCATCTTGGCTGCTTCTGATTTTTGACAATTATGAATAAATCTTCTATACACATTCGTGTGCAGGTGTTTGTGTGACCAGGAGTTTTCAACTCATTTGGGTAAATACCTAAGAGCATGATTGCGGAATTTTATGGTAAGACTACACCAAACTTTGTATCAAACTGCTTTCCAACATGACTCTATTAATTTGCATTCCCACCAGCAATAACTAAAAGCTCCTATTGCTCCACATCCTTGCCAGCATTTGGTGTTATCAATGTTTTGGATTTTAGCCATTCTAGTAGGTGTGTAGTAGTATAGCTTGCTGTTTTAACTTGCAATCCCCTAATGGCATATGATGTCATAACTTTCATAAACTTATTTGATATCTATATATCTTCTTTGGCGAGGTGTCTGTTTAGAACTTTTGCCTACTTTTTAGTTCCATGGTTTTTGTTTGTTTGTTTGTTTTAAAGATTTATTTTATTTATTTATTTCTTCCCCTTCCATCATGTTTTGTGCTCGCTACCTGCTCTTCATGTCTGTTCATTGTTTGCTCGTCTTTTTTTTTTAGGAGGCAGTGGGAATCAAACCCAGGACCTCCCATGTGGGAGGGAGATGCCCAATAACTTGAGTCACCTCCTCTCCCTGCTTGTTGTGTCTCTCATTGTGTTTTCCATCTTGTGTCTCTTCATTGCATCATCTCATTGCGTCATCTTGCATCAGCTCACCACACCAGCCCATCGCATCAGTTCACTGTCTTGCTCATCTTCTTTAGGAAGCACCCGGAACTGAACCCAGGGCTTCCCATGTGGTAGGCGGGTGCCCAACTGCCTACGACACATTTGCTTCCCCCTTGCTTTGTTTTTTATTGTAAAATTTTAAAGAGTTATTTGCACATTTTGGATACAAGTAAAAAAAGTTATGGATTTTCTAAATATTGTCTGCCAGGATGTGGCTTGTCTTTTCATTTTCTTAACATTATCTTTCACTAAGCAAAAATTTGAAATTTTAATAAAAATCCCACTCATCAATTTTTCCCCTTCATCATTCATGCTTTTTGTATTTTATCTAAAATACATTAAAATACCTTAATTATTGTCAAACCCAAGGTCACTTCGATATTTCTCTAATTTTATCATCTAGAAATTTTATAGTTTTGCTTTTTACTTTTAGATTTATGATATATTTTTAGTTAACTTTTGTGCAAGATGTCAGGTCATTGTTTATATTTTTTTTGCATGTGGATGTCCAGTTGTTTCAGAATAATTTGTTCAAAAGATTATCTTTTCTCCATTGAATTGTCTTGCTTCTTTATCAAAGATCATTTGATTATATTTGTATGGGTCTCTTTCTGTGTTCTCTATTCTATTCAATTGATCTATTTGTCTATTCTTTCACCAATAACACACTGTCTTGATTACTGTAATTTTATAATGAGTCTTGAAGTTGGCCCTTTTTTGTCTTTTAATTTCAAATACTTAAAAAATTTTTAAATTTTTATTTCTTCTTCACTCCTGATTTTTTTTTCAAAGTGCACTTTTACATTTACAGATACATGGGAAGTTGTGGGAAGAGTTTAGCAAGAGAGGGCATTGGCCAATTTTTATGGCTGCTGTTTAAATTTATGCTCTAATTTTCAAGGAGATTTGTTTGCTTTGAAATACATTGAAAGTTTTTGGGAGTGAAGGATATGGTCAAATCTTTTCGGAAAATACGTGTGAAAAGATTTTTAAATCAAGCTTGTTAATTGTGTTATTCTTACCCTTTCTTCCATTTAGACTTTCTTACATTTTGTCTTCTTTCTCTAATATGTGTGTTAGTTTCTTTCAAATGTTTCTACAGTGCCAATTTCTTCTTGCAGTTTTGTCAGTTTCTCCTTGATATATGTTGTATCATGGCTGTTAGCTATATCGTTTTGGCAGCTTTATAATTTTAGTGAATTATTCCTTTTGAAGCCGGGGAAGTGTTGGATTCCTCTATGTTCTTAGCTATGTTGCATAAAGGAATTTAAGAACACACCAGTTTTGTTAGGCTATTATAAAGAATTTATTGGGAAATGGGGGAAAAGGACAGAGCTTGCTGAGAAATGAGAGAGAAGGACGGAAATACACACTGAGATTTGGTGTGAGCTACTCTAGGCAGAGAGCAAGCTCTGCCTTGTGTGGTTACCTTTTAAACAATTAAACATTCCTCCCCCTTGCTAATGCTAAGGGGAGGGGCCCCAGCTGTTATTGGTTGCCCCACCAATGGTGGGGGCCAATGGTGAGAACTGTTTGGTATTTCCAGAGACAAGGGGAGGTCCGGAAAGAGAAACTGGGACCTAAAGGTTAAACTCAAGGTCTCAGCAGGGTCTTGCCGCCATATTGTCTGTCGGCCATGTTGTGGCTCATCTTCTCCTCATTTCTCTGGCTAACCTGCCTCACTTTTATCAGAACTAAATATTCCTCTTTGCCCCTTCTAGTATTTTTCTCCTTGAATTTTAGTTTATCTGACATTTGCACAATCATTATAAGGTCAGTCTTGCCTTTTAATTTTGGTTTTCCTTTTCCTGTGTTTCTCCTTGTTGCTTTACCCACTTTTCAGCCTTTAATTTGATTGATCAGTTTTTATGTGCTTCATTTTCACCTGTACTGGTTTGAAAGTTTTACACTCTTTGCCTATTTACCTAGTGGTTATACTTAAGATTTTTTTTTTTTTCACTTTTTAGAAATGGCACACATGCAGTTTAAAAATTTAAAGTTTACTAAAAGGTGCAAAGAAAGGAATAATAAACAAATTATCTGCCCCATCCCACTCTATCTCTCATTTCTGTACCCAAGAAGCTACCAAATGGAGTAACTTTAGCTGATAGTTCTGCTATTTCCATCTTCACTTCCTAACTCACTTACCCAAAAAACTCTCTCTCCACACACACACTTCCCCTTACCCATTCCTCAAAATATATTTAGACTTTAATTTTTGGTTTTGTCGTTATTTAGTTCTTAAATTGTGATTAACTATATATTACTAACAGCTGAGTAATGTTATATAGTGTAATTATATATCCCTTGAACAAGAAAGTTATAACATTTCACTTCATATGGTCTATAATGTCAGGCATCTCTTATTTTTTTTCTTTTTATTTTCATGGAAACAATCCTCCATGAGCTCTGTGCCTTTCTTCTGCAATTTTGTTCAATTGCTCCTTAGCTACTTGGACAGCTATTAACTTGGTACTTCTCTTTACCTCCAATCTGAAAATTCCCTTCATTTTTCTCCTTTTACGGATTGTCTATCTCCTTGATTCTTTATCTTCTTTCTTATACACTCTCATTTTCTTGCATCTCATCATCTAAAGATCTCCTGAATAAGCACGTAGAGGCAAAAATTTCTTGAGATCTCGCATATTTGAAAATGTTCCTATTTCACTCTCACACTTTGTTAATAATTTACTGAATTTAGAATTCTAGCTTGGAAGTAATTTTCCTTTGTAATTTTTTAAGTCATTGCTTCATTTTCTTCTAGATTCCAATGTAAAGCAATGTAAAGCAAAAGTCATTGTGATTCTAGATCCATTGTATATTACTGCTCTTTTTTTTCTTTCTTTCTTTTGTCCTCATGAAACTTTTAAGGTCATTCCTTCCACCTAAGTTTTTAGAATCTTTATGAAGAAGAATTTTTGTGTGTGGCTTCTAAAATAAATGCCATATAATGTGTTGCCTAAACAATGGGAATTTATTGGCTTTTGAGGCTAGGAGACCAAAGCATGTGGCATTCTGGTGCTGGCTCCTGGTGATTCTTGGGATTCCTTGGCTTTTCTGTGACATGATGATGTTATTTCCTTTCTGTTCTGGGTTCCATTGACTTCTAGCTAGTATGTGTGATTTTCTTTCTCCTGTGGCCTTCTCTATAAGGCCTCCAATAATGGGATTAAGACACTGATCCAGTAAGGTCACACCTCAACCGAAGTTACATCATAAAAAGGTTCTATTTACAATGGGTTCACATCCACAGGAATGTAGATTAAGATTAAGAGCATGTTTTTCTGGGGTACCTAGCTTCAAGCCACCACAGTCTGCCTTTTGGACCCCAAAAAGACATGAATAATACATTCATTCCATCACAACATCCCCAAAAGCCTTAAGTCATTTCCATAACAATGCTAAGTACAAAGTTTCATCAAAACCCATTATGAGTGTGATCTGTCCTAAGGCAAAATTCGTCTGTCTGATGGACCTGTGAGAACTAGAAAATAAGTCATCTGCTTTCAATATACAATGGTGGGACAGGCATGGGATAATTATTCCCATTCTGTAGGGGGAAGTTGGAAGGAAAACGGGGTCATGAATCCCAAACAATTCAGAAACCCAGCAGGGCAAATTCCATTAAGTTTCAAGGTCCAAGAGCCCTCAGTGGCTTGATTCTTTGTCCTCTGGGCCTGATGGAGCAGCAGCCCCACCCCTTCTAAACATTTGTGCAATAGCCTTGCTGTCTTCAAACAATGGGGTTTAGACCCCACCTTCTCTGAACATTGGAATGCCAGCCAGACCCTCCATGAAAGCCAGAGCACAGGCTTCACCAACTCCAAACATAAGGTTGGCAACGTTCTCTGAACAACGTGGTGCAAAGCCTGCCCCCTCCAAGTGCCAGGGAAAATGGTCTGCCCCTTCCAGGGGCAGGAACAGAACTACCCTTCCCACACAGGTGGGTAGGTCCAAGATGGCAATGCTGCTTTTGTTCATACAAATTTTGCAAAACCTTGTTGGCTTTGAATAGAGTTCACAGTGGTCCAAACAAACAGGTAGAATGATTTTCCACAAATCCTTCCTGGATAACTGCATTTCAGTCCTGACTTCCTCTGAAATGGTTGAATGTATCCATGAATTATTTGCCTATTCTCCTTAGCAAAGGGCCATTCAGCTAAACCCTTGCAGAGCCTCATTCTTGGGGTCTTACTTCTTGGAACTTAGGGAGGTCGCTGATAGAGCCACTTGTGGACCTAGTTTCAGAGCATACTACCTGAATGGGCTGAGAACTTTCAAAATCTTCAATCTCTGAATTCTTTGTAATTAAGAATTTAATTCTCAGCCTATCCCTTTCCTCTCACATTTTACTATAAACAGCAAGGAGAAATCAAGAAGCACCTTCTACACTTAGCTTGGAAGTTTCCTCAGCTAAATATTCAAGTTCATTGCTTATAAATATCACTTTCAATCTGACATTGGAACATAATTTTGCCAAGTTCTTTGCCACTTGTTGATTGTTTCTTTTCAACATGTTAATTATTTGGTCTTGAAACACACATCCTATTGCTCTTTGAAATTTTCTTGTATTATTACTCTATACATTCTCTTTTTTTTTTTTTTCTTTTTACATTCCATTATAGTCAAATATTATACAGAATAGATGGAACATGGGGCATTTTGGGAGTGATCAATTGGCAATGATGGGTACAGGCTAAGTTAAATTTCATCAAAATTTATAAAAGTGTATTGTCCAAAATGTAAATGATAATATAAATCATTAACCATAGTTAGTAGCAATATTTCAATATTTGTATATCAATGGTAACAAATGTACCATGTAAAATGTTAAAAGGGGAAAGGGAAAAGGGGGAAGGATGTTGGGTATATAGGAATCCCCTATATTCTGTGTGTGACTTTTCTGTCACCTAAAGCTTCTTTGAAGACAAAGTGAAAAAAATAAGACACTGGGGGAATAAATGGAAGAAAATGTCACTGTGTATACCAGACAACAGTTCTTACAGTGATGAAAGACATAATGTCAAAAAAAATTTTTTTTAATATTTTTCTCATTATTTTTTATTATTCCAAAATTTAAGTTTTTTTAATATTTTATTTCTTATTTTCAAAACCATCATTTCATTTTCTTATTAGTTGTATTTGGTTATTTTGTTGGCTTCATTTTTGAAGAAGTTTTGGATCACAGAAGGGTTACAACTGTTAGGGGGAGGATCATTGGTGTGGGGTGTCAGTAATAGGGGGATGCAAGGGAGAAGGTTCACCTGGGGCATACTTATGAGGCATATAAATGTGTTCAAGTGTTCATGGGGCATTGTCACAGTGGGTGGAGGTTCACACAATAATCAAAAGAATATCAAATTCCCATCCTAAGGAGATCTGCCACATTCTGTAATGGAACAGTAAGAATCCCCCAAGTACAGGGGCAGTGTCTAGTGAGGGAGGATGGTCCATTGAAGGGCCCTTGATATTGATGACAGTACTTATGAATCTTTACTTCTGAAATTGAAACTTAGCCTAGTATTATAGGGTACCTAAGAGTTACCTCCTGAAAGCCTCCTTGTTGCTCAATATGGCCTCTCTCTAAGCAGAACTCAACATATAAATGCATTACCTTCCCCCCAGCTTGGGACATGACTCCCAGGGATGAGCCTCCCTGGCACCAAGGGATTACTACCAAGCACCAACTAGCAATGCAACTGGAAAAAGACCTTGACCAAAAAGGGAAAAAGCTAAAGACAAATGAGTTTATATGGTTAGGAGACTTCAATGTGAGTTGGGAGGTTATTCCAGAGGTTATGCTTATGCATGTCTCAGCAGGATCTCATTGACTGCCAAAGTAAATATTGCCTCAAATAGCAGGGCACCTGAGGGCTCTAGAGACATCCAGACACTATAAGCAGGGCAGACAGCTCAGGAGTTTGGCACCCTGCCAGTGAGCCCTACTTTGGCATTTATGCTCCCCAGTGTGGCAGAGTTGAATTCAGTTGTGGTTTCCCTACACATGACTCTTCCACCCTTTCTATTTGAACCTATAGTTAGTAATAGAGTTGATAGGTGTATTTCCAAGAGACTTAAATCTTTGGGCTGTCCATGTGCCAGCTGTGCCCTAAATCTCAACAGAGTTGCAACATCTACTCTCCAATTCATTGGACTCACCCAGGACAACTAACAACTAACAAGGAGATGATGATGGACAACAACCATTCCAAGGAGCAGAAAGAGTCTACAACTGCAAGCAAAGTAGTCCCCTCCATCTGCCCCATGGGATCTAAGCCCCCTCTCAATTAAAGGTGGAGTGGGCATCACCATCCCAGAATCCTCAGGATTGGGGAATGAATGAAGGAGTAGAGTACACTTACTTATAGTAGAATACTATAGATTTATTGTAATTCTAGCAATGGAAGATCTTATATCATTGATGTGGAGGCAATGGCCACTGGAGGTTCTGAGGGGAGGGAGAGGGAAAAACAGGTGTAATATGGGGGCATTTGCGGGATTTGGGCATTGTCCTGAATGACATTGCAATGACAGATACAGGCCATTATATATATTGCCATAACATACAAAATTGTGCAGGAGAGAGTGTAAACTACAATATAAACTATAATCCATGCTTAGTGGCAATGCTCCAAAATGTGTTCATCAATTGTAACAAATGTACCACACTAATGAAGGATGTTGTTAATGTGGGAAAATGTCAGGGGGTAGGGAGTGGGGCATATGGGAATCCCCTATATTTTTATGTGACATTTATGTAATCTAAGTATCTTTTTTAAAAAAAATATATTAAAAAAAATTCACCCATGACCTCCCTCTCCCCTCTCCCTCTCAACCTGGCTACCTAGGCTCCTAAGAGTCTCTAACTGGACAGTTCTATAGCTCCCTCCTCTTCTGTCCCAGCCCTTACAGACTCCAGATGGTCTTATTACTACAAAGGAAAATATTATGAACCAAGTGGTCCTAATAGCAGACCCATCCCAGTGATCAGTCCCCCATACTCTCTTCCAGTCCTTTTCCTCCAAAACTCTCCCAGTCCTAAAGAAGCTGGCTGTGCTTGGTTTCAATAGAGTTGAGTTATATTCTCTCTCCTATGCTGTAACGGCCCCTCTGAATAAAGTCATCCTTACCTGTTTAACATTGTCCAGTGCAGGTGTTTCTTTGACACTAGTATTAACTAATATCTATAACTTCACACTGAACAAAAGAAGTGACTTTATCTGTATTGATTTACTCCTTTCTACCTCCTTTCTTATCTTATATTATTTATTCTTTTATTTCCAGATTACTATTAATTTTCTTATACTATAGACTTAAAAATAAAATATTACTGTGTTTTAGCTCAACACTTCTTCTCATATCGAGTTGCTTTCTCCTGGATATTCTTTTTTCCTGCTCTCTGTCATTACTAGCCTTTTGTGTCACTGCTCTGACTGGAAACCAACAACACTGTCCTGCTACTGCCTGCCTGAACCAGGAAGTGCTGGGGAAGGATAATTTTTCTGGGCTAATACCCTCTGCTTATTCCCCCTGGGGTTTCTTATTATTCTTAGTTTCCTATTCCTATGGATATGAAGTAACTTTTGTGTTTCTCCCAACTTTTGTGACTGGATTCACCCTTTTACTCCCACATACATCCTAGGATACTTTATCTAATTGCAATTTTCTTGAGTTTCTGGCCGACTAAGAATTCAATTTTTAATTTTAACCACTGAGTACAATCCTTCTTTTAAAATTTCCTGTAATTACTCAGGTTTGGTAGGGAGTAGAGTTGTGGAATGGAGAAGAGGAGGAAGGTTTTACGCACTCCTTTGCCATACTGAATATCTTAGTACCAGAGATTCCCTGTCTTCTTGATAAGCTTCTGAATTCTTTTGCAGAGCATGTATCACTTTTATAATCAGAAAAATGTCAACGAATATACCATTATTTCATAGTGACAGAAGAAAAGAGAGAGGTGATTGAGTAGAAGCCCTGCCATAGGTCATCTACTTCTCAATCTCACATACTATTTTAGTCAGCTAGATGTGTCACTTGTGCATGCAACCTACTCTTGAGCATCCACTATCTCCAAGTTTGCCCTAACTTAAGGGTCACACTAGTGATACATCAAAGTTTGACTTTGCTTTTGGTATGTAGCCAAAATCTTCTAAATCTGGCTGCAGTTCTGGCTTCATCTTTGCAAAGTTATTCACTGAAAACCTTCTTCAGTACCATTTTTTGGCATCCCTGAATTTGTAGCTGAACAATGATTCATGTGATGGTATAAGTTATTACCTCTAATCAGTCTAACAACTACAGTAATCTGAATATAGCAAGTCATTTAGATTTTTTAAAAATCTGAATATTCATTTTCAAATTTAGTTAAGCACTCTAGTTGTGAGTTAGGATGAAATAGCTTTTTATGCTTCATATGTTGAAATTCTATCAGCCAATTGAAATATTCATTTATATTTATTATTGCAAGAATAATGAATAGTAATTGTGAGAGTTGTAAATTTTCTGTATAAATGTAAGAGCTTTAAATAGTTAAATAAATGGGAAAACAGATTAGATTAATAGTTCATATAAATATTAGAGATAGTGTCTTGGTTAGATAGCTTTAGAAAGAACAACATATCCTTGTGAGGTCAATACATATTTATAAAAATGGAAATACACAAAGCAGAATAATGGAAATTAGATATCAGAATTCTAATCTTTATAAACTTGTTTGGTTTTCTGTGTTTATAATATTAGACAAAACAACTTTAAATCACAGTATTAATTTTTAGCCTCTCAAGTTCCTTTTAAGCCATGAATCTTCACAAGTTTTATAGATGAATTTACAGTGGGATTTCATTTTTGCCATGAAAATCCTATATAACAATATCCTAGATAAATGATTTTAACCCAGCTATAATAAAAAATATGAAGAAGAGAAGAAAGTATTAGAGAAAACTGAGGTATTTCCCTCAAGATATTTTGCTTCTCCACAAATCTTAGTTTCTCAGCTGAAAAGTATATACCTAGTATCCCTAATGTGTATTTTAGTGACTCTTAGTACACTCTAGAAGCTGACAATGAAGACTGAATGTCATTCTTCTGAAATGTCAAATGTCTGAACACAATTAATAAATCTTTAATAATTAAATTCCAATGTAATTAAGTTTTTAATTTTATTTCAGTTTCTCAGAATGCAGTCTGGTAGTATTGGGCTTTTGAATTAACTTCAGTGAATATAGATTTTAACACTCAACAATTGATTATTTGATTAAAATGTGTATTTGATGAACTCTATTCATTAAGATCATTTAAATAAAATGAAATAAAATAAGAACAAAGTATCAGAATTCATTGCACGTAGTAAGGCTAAGTACCGCTTTATGAGTGTTTTGTTTCTGTCTGCCTATGCTTGTGTATACATACATACACACTCACACACCAGGTTGAAACATGCATTTCTTACTGGAGGTTGTGCTCATGGTAGAAAGAATTTGAAACTTACTAAAATAGAGCACAGGAAAGTGCTTGGTGTGGAGTTGGAGGATAAATATAAACTGCTGGAATTACTAACAAAAGATGCAAAGTCTTGGAAAAGGTTCTTTTGAAGGACTGCAGAAAGATGAAAAAACAATCAGAGCTTAAGAATATGTGGGAGTCAAAAGTAATTAGTAAAATAATATAAAATGGTTTCTCAATTCCATTTAAACCATAAATCTTCACAACTTTTAATTTAAAGAGGTAAGAACATAGGGATTGTGGTAATTAATAATAATAATGCTAATGATAATAATACTGTACATTTCTTAACACTTCCTGAAATTACCTTAGCAATATCTGTTTCTTCTAATTTTGTTGAATCATACAGCAGTCTAAGGGGAAAGAGGAGCAGGGATTGTTAATTCCATTTTGCAAAAAAGGCAAAATCTTTTTACGGTTTTGTGATTTCCCTAATAAAAGAGTGCAGTCGGGCAGTGAAGGGTGGAGCCCATATGTCTGGACACTCCAAGGAAAACAATCAATTTCTGTTGCTGTCTTAGACTAAGTGACTGGGGTGTGTCTAGAGGATCATCTAGAAGAGAACTTACCCTTCTCACTCTCCAGAGTATCTGGGGAAGAGACTCTACCTTTAACCAGGGAGATTAATAAGAAAGATGGCAGGAAGGGGAAATTGAAAAAAAAAGGAAAACCAGAAACAAAAACCTCTGAGGCAGTTGCCTTCTAACACAGATGAGATTGAATGCTCTGTGTTTGATATATATAATTAGCAGAACTTTATGGGAATTATAGCTTATTATCTTACTCCAATAAAAATAATTTGTCTCTATTTTGTCATTTCCAAGGAACTCTCACACTCAATGTTTCATGTGCTTGTCACAAGAAACTTTGGATATAAGTTCCATAGATGCAGAAACCAAGGTTCAGAGAAGTTAAGTAATTCATTCAAGTGCATGTGGTGAATCAGGGAGTAGAGTCAGGACTCAAAATGAAGGGTTTCTTTCCTAATGTTCATGTTCTTTACACTTCACTCTGTTGACATCCAAAGACTGCTACCCAACATTTTATGTAGCCAACTAAGTTTTCAGGTATGGATTATCTATTATTGACACGGTTGAAGGAACAGGGCAGCATTTTCAAAGCTACAGTCTAAAATTAAAATAAAGTCATTTTATTTATTTACTTACTGAGTAAAAGTAAAAGGGACCATTAACAAACACAGGGAGTTTTCATTCTGGGTTCACTTTGATTTCAACATAAATTTCCAAAAAAGAAATGTAGCTGAAACTGTACGAATGAGCTATAATGGGCAATATGAGAAATTAAGATATTTGGGCACAGTCCTAACTTTTAAAATTGATATAAAGGAGAATGTGGTCTGTGAAAAATGCATCACGTGAAAACGATGAGACATTAAACAACGTGTGAAACTGTGTACCAGGGTAAGACTCCTCCTAGTTCTAACACCCTCAATACCCATTTCACGTTTTCATCCATACAGACATCAAAGGAAATGACCACTATAGTAAGAGAGGAATGTATGAGGTCTGGAGATTGGGGTGTGAGGGAGTAGGGAAGTGACTCCTCCATAGGCATCTCATTTGTGGATTCTCAAAGTGAGAGATACTTCATTTGGGGTATTTTGAAATGAATAGGAGAGTGCCCAGGCTGAGTGAGCAGTGAGGGTGGCAGTGAGGGATTTCCATTTAGTGGGAAAAGACTGTAGAAAGGCACAAGAATATGAAATATGAAACTGGAAACTGTGAGTCTCCAGGTATGGTAGTATTGTAGGCTGTGAGGAGCTGGATACACAGTACAAAAGAATGATGGAAATAAAGGTGGCTAATGAAGGAAGACATATGAATCCAGGTCACAAAGGGAATTAAATGATATAACTGATGGTTTGATGAGTTTTTTTCTTTTCTGCAGTCACTGAGTTAACAGATGGCTAAATTTTCCTTACCCATCTGAATCCTCTCAAACTTTTCCCACCACTCCCTGATCTAGATTGCCTCTTTTATTTCCATCCATTGTTGTGTCTATCCATTTTGCAAGCATCTCCAAAGACAATCCCAATTTCTTTTTCCTGGATTAAGAACATTCACATATAAGATCACCAACAACCTTCATATATCCTCATAATATAAATGCCAATTGAATGATTTGGTGCTATTTCTTTCCTTAACTAGATCTCCAAGGGATTTTAATCATTGTCCAAAAGTATTTCCCTTTTGCGATCCTGAAAATTTTAAGTCTCCATTTCCCCATATGGCCAATATAGAACTTAAATGAAAAAGATCCAGACTTCAAGTGCTGCTGAATTTATTCATGCTTATTATTTCTGATATCTATTCTATTTAGAGTGCCTAAGATGCAAATGAACTTGAATTGTCCATAAAGCAATGGACAACTTAGGTGTTAAATCTATGTTGTTTTAAATGGGTAAGGGGAAACCTCATGTCCAAATCAAAATGTTATAGAATATATTTTAAAATATTAGCACTCCCCTGGAGCAGCCTGCCCTCATTAATTCCATCTGTCTTCTGATCCCTTTCAGGCCCAGTCTGCCCAGACAGCCTGTTTACTTCCCAGCACCACTGTTCTTTCTCCTATACTTGATTTCCCATGCCATTGCTATTCTCTTGTGAGATGTAGGCTTGTGCTTAGGAAAAACTTCTCCCTTTTTCAATGTTTGAATTTGTAGTCCCTTGGTTCTCTCTTCCTCTCACCCAATCACTGCTTAACAGGCCCCAGGATTTTCATTCACATTGACTGTAGGCAGTGCTCCACTTTTTGCTATCTAGAGCATCTTCTAAGACCATCCTTGGAATGGGCCCATCCTTTCAGGAGTTTTCTGCCAATAGCCCTGAACAGAGCATCCTAGACCTCTTTGTTCCTCAGAGTGTACACCACAGGAATCAGTAGGGGGGTGATGACAGTGTAGGTTACAGAGATCAGTAGATCTTGGTCCTTGGTGTTCTCTGACTTGGACTTGAGGTAGGTAATGGAGGCTCAGCCATAGTGGATAATGACCACAGTGAGGTGGGAGGCACAGGTGGCAAAGGTCTTCTTCTGGCCCTCAGCAGAGGTGATCTTGAGGATTTCTGAGATAATGAGTACAGAAGAGATAAAAACCATACCTATAGGTATGACAAGCACCAGAACATTGATGATAGTTGATTGTGGTGTTGATGCAGGAGAGTTTCATCACAGGTCAGATGTCACAGAAGAAGTGGGCCACCTTTGTGGTATAGAAGGGCAGCTTGAACACAGCTGACACCTGTGTTATTGTTACAATTAGGCCAAATGCTGCAAGGCCCCCATGCCAGTTGGATGCTCACCTCTTACTCATGATGACCGAATACCACTAGGGGTTGCAGAGGGCCACTTAGCAGCCTTACCCCATTGCTGTGAGCAGGAAGCAGTTGTTGATGGCCAAAGTGATGAAAAAGAACATCTGAGTGGCATAGCCTACCATGGGAATGGACTGACTGAGGCCTACAAGGTTAAAGAACATACATGCTTGGTATAATCACCAGCATGTACACTGTGTATGAAAGTGACAGAATGCTGAGGAAAAAGTACATGGGCATTTGGAGGTGGAAATCAAGGCTAATGATGGTCACAATGATGATATTGTCCACCAGGGTTAATACGTACAGTGTAGAAAATACTACAAAGAGGATGAGTTGGTGCTTATGGACGCTGGAGAAATCCTGGGAAACAAAATCACTCACCAATGTGTGATTATTTTTCTTCATTAAATCATATATGGTATCTAAGAAAAAAATTATGTAAGGGACCTAGATAGATGATTTCTGTCAAGTAGTAAGCTGGGAACATTCTTGTGGGTAACTTACTGCATGTCTCTGCTTATAGAAACTTTCTTTTCTCACTAAGAATGTATACATTTTTAGAGTGAACTGTTGTAAACTCATATCCTAGTTCTATCATACACTAACTTATCTTGGCTGGGAATTATCATCTCTAAGACCAATTTCCTCATCTTTAAATGGATATAGCAATGATAACAACATCATAGAATTACTGACAGAAAACTTTTAAACTGTTAAGTATTACCTTTATATTACATTTTAAAAAATCAGGTCATTCAAGTTCAGTGATATGCAGAATTCCGGGCTCTGTACCTGGAATTAGCTACCTACTAATTCCTGAGCTCTTAGAGCTTGCATACGGTGCTCCTCACTGTGGGTTATATATTGCATCTGCATTCTTCCTCCAGTCCTTTGACTCTAGTGATACTGCTTCTCTCAACTTCTGCCTTACACCCCTCTTACCTGGTATTTTTCATTCTTCAACGCTGCACAAAGCCCATGTTATCTGTAAAATATGTTCCTTCTTATTTTCTCTCTCTCTCTCTCTCTCTCTCTGAGGCTTAATGTCCTTGTACATGTAAGTGGCAAAGAACTGGTTACTAGTCCTTTTGTATGTAAAATACCTTATAGTACATTTGTGATTGATTATAAAACATGATCACATTTCCTCCCTGGAGTAGAGAAGACAAGGATTAATATTTCTTTTCAGATGTGGAATACGTGGATCTGCTCTGTTTTCATAATTGTCCACGGACACAAAGGTATCAAAGGGCTAAACCAAGATTTTGTCTTTTGATCCCATGTCCATTATTCCCCCCACTAAGCAAAACTGCAAGTTAGAACTTCCCACACCATAGTTCCATCACATGCTCTTTGAGCACAGCGACCATGTCTTTCCACTCTTTATGACCCTAGTGTGACCAACGCAATGTAGAGCAAAAAAATCTGCTGATAGAATCCTTAAAGGTCATTGTTCCATCATGCAGAAAGCCCAGTAAGAAGCAGAATGCTGGAGTACCGCAGTGAAGTTTTCTTCAAAGAAGAGGAAGGGTAAATGCTTTCAACTTCTATCTCCTTTTCCCTGAGGCCTATGTCTGTTGACAGCAACAAACAACTAAGAATTGGGTTAAATTTTCACACTGGAATAATAACATTATAATACTAGAAGAAAGCGTAGTATTATTAACTTCTAATTAGAAAATATACTGGTAATGCAACTTTTCTAGTAACCTTCACACTAGTAATAGTAAATAGTAAAACTAACATATTATCATGTGTAACAGGTCAGCTGTAAAAAAAATATGTTCAGTCATAGAATAGATGGAGTTGCCTAAAAAGTGCCTTTTTCTGGAAGCAAAGCAAATTATCTACATTACAAAATGATTTACTACTGGGCACATTTCAAAGATAAACTCCTTTAGTGCTTTAAAAATTAAGTTTAAT
>JAQZBX010047117.1:0-20566 GCA_029593785.1 Cabassous unicinctus | reverse complement strand
TTCAAGGAAAAAAAGAATAATCCTATGATAAATGGAGTGGGAGGAAATCAATTTATAAATAAGTTGAAAGAAAACTAGCCTGGCTTCAGAATCATGCTACAATATAGCATGAGAAGTCAGAAAATGAAGAAGTATTAATTCTAAATCATCTGGGAAGTAAAGTATGATTCAAGAATTTTAGGCCAAGCTCTTCTTCAACCATTAAAGCAACAGAGAAAATTATAAACTCAAGAAACTTGAACCCTAATAAGCCAATTTAGAGGATAATATTTGGCAAAGAGATTAATAGAGTAACTTGATAAAGCTGGTGAGTTTTGATATTTTTAAAATACAGATTGTGGAAAGTAAGGTGATAGAATGTGGAAAGAATAAAAAAGGTGTTATACATCATGGTAATATGTAAATAATAAAAATAAAAACCAATAAAATCCAGAAGTGAAGGATGTGAAGAAGGTGAATGATTGAATGAAGCTGTGGAGGAGGTAAAGGGAGAAAAAAGAATATGGAGTTATCCTAGCACAGTGGTTAAGGGTAGCTTTATTATGAGACTTTGGGTGGGAAGACTGGCTCTGCCATTTATTAGCTCTGTGACCCTAGACAGGCTGTGTAACCTCCATATGCCTCCTACTTTACATCTACACAAAGGTGCATCATGGTGAGCTTACCTCATATGGTCATTAAGATCATTAGTCTAAATGAATATTTGTAGAATACTTAGAACAGTGCTTGGCACATGCTAACCACTGGAAAAGTATTCTTTATATAAAATACAGGTTTCTTTTTTAAACTTTGTTTTGAAAGAAGCTGTAGATTACATAAATTTTACATCAAAAATACAGGGGATTCCCATATGCCCCACCCCCTCCCTTTCCCCCACTTTTCCTCACTAACATCTTTCTTTATGTGGTACGTTTGTTTTGATTGATGAACCCATACTGAAGCTTTGCTACTAACTATGGTCTATAGTTTACATTATTGTTTATACTTTGCACTGCACAATTTTATAGGTTTTGACCGAATGCATAATGGTCTGTATCCATCATTGCAATGTCATGCAGGACAATTCCAATGTCTCAAAAATGTCCCACGTTACACCAATTCTTCCCTTTCCCTCCTCTCAGCACCTCTAGTGGCCACTGCCTTTATATCAATGTTACCAGTTTTTCCATTGCTATAGTGATAAGTTTACATTAGTCCATAGTTGCATTCCCCCCTTATGTTTCATTCCTCAATCTTGAGTATTTTGGGATAGTAATACCCTCTCTGTTTCTGCCTGAGATGAAGCTTAGATTTCATGGGACAGATAGATGGAACTGTTTTGCTTACAGTTATAAATAATCTATGGTTTTTTGGATGGGTGTTGGCCTTTTGTTAGTTGTCCTGTGTGAGTCCAATGAACAGGAGAACAGGTGTTGCAACCCTGCTGAGATTCAGGGCTCAACTGGTATATGAGCATACCAAAGATTTAAGTCTCTAGGACTTATATTTAATGAGTATAGTGCTAATTATAGGTTCAAATAAAAGTAGCAGAAGAGCCATGTGTAGGGGAATTATAAATGAGACTAACTCTGTTACATTGGGGAGCATCTATTCCAAGATAAGGCACAATGAAAAGATGCCAAATTCCTGTTGGCCTTCTCAAAGTGTCTAGATGTCTCTAGAGACCTCAGGACCCCCTTTGCTTGAGGCATTTTTTTCCTGTGGCAGTCAATGAGATCCTCCTGAGATATGAGTAAGCATAACCTCTATAATGACCTCCCGACTCACTTTGAAATCTCTTAGCTATAAAAACTCATTTGTATTTAATATTTCCCCCTTTTGGTCAAGGTCTTTTTCCAAATGAATCACAGCTGGTGCTAGGTAATAATCCCTCAGTGCCAGGGAGGCTCATCTCCAAGAGTCATGTCCCAGGCCAGGTGGGGGAGGGGGAAGGTAGTGTGTTTATATGCTGAAAGAGACCAGATTTGAACAACAAGGAGGCTTTCAGGAGGTAACTCTGAGGCAATATAAAATACCAGGCTAAGTTTCAAATTCACAAGAGCAAGGTTTATAAGTACAACCATCAATATTAAGGGCCTGGCATATTGGTCTGTCCTCTTGTACCACTGCCCATGTACTCAGGGGATTTTTGCCACTCTATTAGAGACTGTAAAGGACTTCCCAGGATGGGAGTACAATATACTTTTGGTTATTGTGTGGGTCTCCACCCAACAAGACATCACCCCATGACCACTTGAACATATTCATATGCCATATATTCATGTCCCAAGTGGCCCCTTTCCACCCATCCCCCATCCCTGACACCCTGCACCAGTGATCCTACCCTGCCACAGTTGTGACCCTTCTGCAATCCAAAATGTCCCCAAAAACAAAGCTAACAAAAGAAAGAATAAAAGAAAAAAGCAAATAAAAGAAAAATGAATTTTTTTCATTCTTTCATCACTGTAAAATCTGTTATCATTTATTTACAGTGACAATTTCTTCCATATGCTCCCCCAGTGTCTTATTTTTTTTTCTTTATTTTCAAAGGAGCTTTAGGTTACAGAAAAGTCACATAGAAAATAGAGGGGATTCCCATATACCCAGCCCCCTCCCCCTGCCCCACTCAACCCGTTAATAACATCTTACATGAGTATGGTACATTTGTTACAATTGATGTACAAATATTGAAGCATTGCTACTTACCATGGTCAGTGGTTTACATTATGGTTTACATTTTGCACCATACACTTTTCTAGTTTTGACAAAATGTATAATAGCCTGTATCTGTCATTGCAAGATTATGCAGAATAATTCCAATGTCCTAAAAATGTCTTATGCTCCATCCATTCCATTCTTCCCTCCCCCTCCCATTGGGTAACCACTAAGTTTCAATTTTTGAAGAATAAAGAATAAAGTTACATGCAATAATATTGAGGGCTTGACATATTCATCTGTTTTCTTTAATTAGGCACTGCCTATGTTCTCGAGAGATTCTTGCCCCTCTAACTGAGAACATAGAAGAACTCTGTCTTGAACTCAGACTGGCTGGGTTCAAATCTCTCTTCTAAGTCCAGTGCTTTAGAAAAGAGACTTGAATATTCTACTCTTTCCTTTTTCTACTACCATGGATTCTCTGAAAGAGAAATAAACCAGAATTTCCCCACCAATATGAATTACACTTTTCCCTAATTTAGAATAAACAAGTGACAACAATTATTATTTCTTAAACTGCACTTAGGCCTAAGTGTATTCTGTGTTTTATAATGATGCAGTATCTTTATATTGTTTTATATTGCAGCCCCTTGCTTTTGATTGAGTTATGTATTCCAGCCCCCCATAAAAAGTCCTTAATTTTAACTCCATTCCCATGGGTATGAATTCATTGTAAATGGGACATTTTAGAGACGTTATTTTTAGGTAAGGTGTGGCTGATTGAATCAGAATGGGTCTTAATCCTATTACTAGAGGCCCTAAATAGAGAGCAGCTGGAAACTTGAAGTCAGCTGGAATTGGAAGAGAAGAGGACATTACCATATGATGGGAAATCCAAGGAAACTCAAGGATTCCAGCCCGCCAGAATACTACCAACCCCAGAAAGAAACAAGCCATCGAGCTTCCAAAACCATGGGATAACAAATTCCTTGTTTAGCCAACCCTTTATGTGGTATTTGTCATAGAATCTGGGAAACTAAGACACCCCCTCCCCCAAATTAATGTGTTTGGGATCTTTCAATGTCATAAAATGCTCGCCTGGATGTACTATAATTTATTCTACCAATACCACATTTTAAGACTTTAAGTTTTTATTTATTTGTTTGTTTGAAGTTGTAAAGAATGTTGTGATAAATTTTCTTTTTGTAATGTGTTTAAACTCATCTATTTTATTCCCTTTGAATAAATTCCATAGAAATAGAATTGTTGGTTCAAGTTCAAAGGGCTGCCTATGAGTATTTCAAAAAAATATTCTTCATAAAAATCATAGCAACTTATGTTCCCATTAGTACTGAAAGTTCTTGTTCATAGCTTCGCCAGTTAATAGTATCTATTTTAATCATTATCAGTTTTTAAGTTGAAAATGATTTTGTATTGCTTGAGTTTGCATAACATTTGTTACTCGAGACACTATATTGAATAAATGCGAAACAGTATTTGAGAATCAATTTTTAAAAATTCATATCCTGAATTATACAATTTCTAGCAATGTACCCTTATATAGATTACTCTATATTAGTCTCAGGTTCTTTAACTGTGAAATAGAAAAAATTACTGTATCTTTCTGATGGGTTTTTAGAAGGTATAGCTAAAACATTTCTGAAATATTGCTTTTAGAGTTATTCGCACATGGTATATACTTAAAATGTGTTATATTTGTTAGTGATTTGTATATTTGTAGGAAAAGAGCTTCTGATCAGTTTATGTTCTTTGTACTTTTTTACGAAGGTGTTTGTCATAACTGTCTTCTCTGTTTTTATTGGTGGGAGGGCTGTTATATGCAAATTTACTTCCAGGAGCTTGGCCTGCCACCTGCTAGCTTTCAATTTGTCCTGTGGTTCCTAGAAAAACTGTTTGGAAAACTACTGATCCTCATTGACAAATAGTGGTTAATTGTCATTTCCACAGCTGCCCTGAGTCTATCATTTTCTCCTATTCCCACCAGCCACAATTTCTGATTCCTTTCTGTAATTCTCCTTTCTCTGGTAGGGAAATTATGAGTCTGGTCTTGCCATCTTCCTTCTATCTGTTCAAATCTGGGCTTTATTTAACAGAAATGAATTCACATTCTTGACATGTATGTGCTATTATTTCTTAGTTTATAATATTGGAGCCAGTGTCTCTCTTCCAGGATTGGTTATGAGGAAATTGTATTTATGTTGCTTCCTTACCCAAAAGTTTATCCAAGATACATATTTCAGATTATCAATGTTTATAAATATTGACTTTGCCAACTTATTTATATAGCTTTTTGCCCCAAGGGAAACAATTAATTTGACATGCATTCTTCAGTTGTTCTTGGCTAGCTTTCCAGGTGTTTTAAAATAAACACAAATTCATATTTAGTTTGATGTCATGTTTAAATCCCACTTATGTTCACTGTTTCACTGCATATTGTATTGAATGTAAATCTTTTATTACTTTTGTTTTTCTTTACATGGACAAAAAAAGAATCTCTATTGTTAAGGATTTAGTTATCCACTTGAAAGTACTGTGTTACTGGGGGAACTGTATACTATGAAACACAATGTGCCTTTTGACAAATTGTTAACTCAGATCTATTTGCTCTATATTTGTGTGATAAGTGGGAGACAAAATTACTAAAATTTTATTCAAATATAACTTGAAATAATTACTTTGAAGCACTTGACTTCCAAATCTTTATCTCCAGCCTCCATTTTTAAATAACAAATCAATTTTATTAGTACGTATTAATAAACATACAATTCATCCAGAGTGTACAATTAATGGTATTTGCCATAACCATATAGTTGTGCGTTCATCACCTCAATCATTTTTAGAACACTTTAATTATTTCAATAATAGTAATAATAATAAACATAAACAGACAAGAAAATTCTTCACCTCTCAATCCCTCTATGCTTCCCCCACTGTACATAGCTGCTGTTTCTGTCCAGCCTCCATTTTTTTTCACTTGAGATATCTTTTAATTTAAACAGTTTTATGATCATTTCAAACTGGACATCTTTGAGAGCAATGGGTCCAAACTAAACTTAGAGGAGTCCTTCTCAACCTAGATTTTTTTTCCACTTTTGATATTATTAAAATGACATACTTTTTCTCATTATACTGAAATTTCCTTCCAGGTGTTAATCAATTTAATCTATTTAGTACCTTACAATGTGAAGGCATGGTAGCAAACAATAACTAGATCAACCAGATTCTGGCATTCAAATGTCAATTTAATTTCATGCTACTGAAGCAGTTTTTTTTGGAATACCTAGTTGTATTTTCTAAATTAGGGACATTATGATAACATAGAAAAGGGGGTGCTGATAAAATAAAACTATTTTAATGAATACACTATATGGAGAAGACCAAATGGTATACCTCAAATGTATACAATTACCTATACTAATATTTCTATATCTATCTATATCTATCATCATCTTTAGGTATCTTAATCTACCTATACCTCCTTTTATTAAAAACTACAGTAAATATGGCTGTACAACTATAGTAATTTCCTCTTTGAGGAATTGGTGGAACCATTTGCCAAGAATTTTTAGATGAAGTCTCTGTATACTTTTCATAGAACAGGTATTATCTTCATTTATTTTCCTAGTGCTTCCTTGTCCACTGATGCTGCTAACTTATCTTTATGTCATCTATGTTGATTCAGGTAGAATTTACCATATATTTTTTTTACCAGAATTGACATCCAATCCTCAGAGAATAATTGGATTATTTAATGGCTCCAAATTAGAAGTAAATTCAGAGTCCATTAACTGTATTTCTGTAACTTTCCCCATTTGATAAAGTGTATGCTTATGGGCACAAGACTTAAAATACAGGGGGCACATTAGAAAGAGAGAACAAGTTTTGGACTTGATATAAAATCTCTGCCCTGATAGTTGGCTGTATGGCCCAGAGAAGTAACTTAATCTTCCTAAGATTCCATTTCTTTATCTTTTTAAATTGTTCACTAAACAAATTTTATAGGGAATTTTTTAAATTTTAAATTTTTAAAAAAGATATTTAGATTACATAAATGTTACATAAAAAATATAGGGGATTCTCATATGCCCTGCTCCCCACACTGCCCACATTTACCCCCATTAACAACATTCTTCATCAGTGTGGTACATTCATTGCAATTGATGAACACATTTTGGAGCATTGCCACTAAGCATGGATTATAGTTTATACTGTAGTTTACACTCTCTCCCATGCAATTCTGTGGGTTATGGCAAGATATATAATGGCCTGTATCTTTCATTGCAATGCCATTCAGGACAATTCCCAAGTCCTTAAAATACCCCCATATTACACCTGTTTTCCCTTTCCCTGACCTCAGAACCTCCAGTGGCCACTGCCTCTATATCAATGATAAAAGATTTTCCATTGCTAGAATCACAATAAGCCTAAGTAGAATACAGGTAAGTCTACTTTAGTCCATAGTTCATTCCTCAATCCTGAGGATTCTGGGGTGGTGATTCCTCCTCCACCTGTCATTGAGAGGAGGCTCCAGTCCTATACAGCCGATGGATGGGACTCTCTTGCTTGCAGTTGTAGACTCTCTTGGTTCCTTGGTAATATGGGGATATTTTAAATATTAAATAACAGTATTTTGCAGTAGTTAGTGGAACAGACTTTTGAGTAAAAGACTTGGCTCTCAGCTTTACTAACTGTATAACCCTGTGCAAGTGATTTAATTTCTGAAAAATTCAGTTTCCTATCAATAATATACATATAATAATCCATACCTCACATAGTTATTGAAAAGATTCAACAAGATAATGCATGTTAAGCACAAAAAGACTATCTCATAGTTTTAAAGAGTATCTACAGTTATATTATGAGCCTCCAACAAGTTTTCAGTTTTATGTTAATATTTTCCTTCCATCAATTCCTAGAAATTTCCTTATATCCACTGTGCTGTACAGATATGGGTTCAGGAGCTTTGATTTCAGCTGCCTATTTTGCTAAATACTGGCTTGCATCAATACTCTCTGAAACTAGATTTATGAAATTGAGATAACAATGTTCAAATGATATAAAGCATATAAAATGCTTTGACAACTTCAAAATGATTTATAATGTGAACTATTGTTAAATTAAATTGCAGGTGACCTTGGTCATTCACTAACTAATTCAACAAACATTTCTTTTGAATGCTTAATAAGTTTTAGGTTCTGTGCTGAACACTCAGGAATAATGCAACAGGCTCTGCCATCAAGGGATTCCCAAATCTGTGGAGTATATACTTAAATATACAGTAAATTCAAGTGTGATATAGTAATGATAAAGTTAGGCACAGGATGACTGAAGGAGGACCCTCCATTGAGCAGAACCAGAATTCATTTGATTGATGCTTACATGAAAATATTGTAGCTGAAATATGATTCTTATTTCAATTATTATTTCCCTTTTCCTCATTTCTAACCTATATCTCTTATTGTGTCTCCTATCTAACTGTCCTTTCCTCCCAACTTAAGATCAGAGTCCATTAAACGGCTGAGTCAAAATAAAACCATTTCACAGCCAATTCAGTATCTTCCTTGGCAGGTGTGAATTTTAGAAGAATGTGAGAAAGTGACGGGCATAAGAGTTATTAAGTATGTTTGTCCACCTATATTTTTAAGAAAATGCCTTGAGGTCATAAACCATTTAATACCACTCCTCAATTCTCCACTGGCATGTTGTAATTCTCCTTTCATCTATAGTTGTCTAGGAAATGATGACCTTTTATCTTCACCTTCAAAAGGTATATTCCTAACTTAGCTGTCCCCAAGTAAAAATTACACAGAATCTGCTAATCACTGATGTGAGAAACACTGATGCAAAAACTGATAGCTTCTTAGTCATATCCTTTTATTATTATATTTGCCTTCATGGTTGAAAAGATGCCAAATGCAAAATTTACAGCAGTGGCTGACAGAGATTCCTCGTGGGTAACAAAATAGTTCAAGTGAGTTGTAAAATCTGCATGGTCAAATTGAATTTAGAGAAAGTTTGACTCACTACTACAGGAAATGATTAATTTTATTAGGGGAAAAACTTTCCACCAAATTAGTCTGTCAGTCACAATGTCTAATTTCACTGAAATGCTTAAAACATTATAGGATATAAAGCTTGGTTCACTGTGAATTCTCAAATAAAAACGATAGAACACAAACTGGATACTAGTAAACTCTATGTGGGATAGCTTAGGAAATCCAGTGTATCTAAGAATATATTGTCTAGACTTAACCACTAAGCAAAATTTTCAAAGGATACTCCCTGGAGTCTAATAATATCTATAGCAATGTGTTCAACACATTCCCTTCCTTAAATAATATATGATGTTTTTGAGCATTAACTGTGCTTAAAGTTTAAAATCTCTGTCAAAAAATGAGTAGAGTAAATCATATAAAACTGTAAAGTTTGGAAAGAAAGAGAGAGAGAAAAAGAAAGGCAGGCAACAGAGACTTTTGCAAAATGGTGTACTTCCTTTATACTTTTTTCTACAATGTTAATCATTAATTGTGTGAGCGTTTGTGTGTGTGTGTGTGTGTGTATATCTTTTGCTTACACATGTGTATTTAATCATTACATACTGAAAATGATATAGGCTAAAAATGTCTGAGTGATCTTAGTCCTGGAAATGAGAGGCTTGGCTAGATGGTACTATCTCTGATAGATCCAGAATTCTGATATTGTCATTTTGTATGGAAGAATTCATTAATTCAGAAATGTCAGTCTTTGACTTTCTTGACTGAGATTGCTGAAGTTCAAATACGTTTAAGACCAAAGCAGTTTATTTTGAAGAAAATGGAGGATGCTGTCTTTAAGATAAAAAATATTGTGTTGACTTGATGTATGTTAATATATTATCATTTCACTAATGAACACATTTTAAATCAAACTAGCAATGTCATTTGCAAATACTTAATCCCTATATTATTATGACATTATTACCTTTAAATATTCAGAGGAAATTGTAGAGAGTTAGATAACATAAAATCATATTTATCTATTTTTAGGATCTCATATTAAATTTTTGATTAGCTAACATTATTCTTTCAATATGTCTCTGGGTTCATATTGCTAATATTTTATTCAGGATTAGTTCATCTTTCTATACAACTCAATTCAATTTACAGTTTTCCTTTTTGTGTTAAGGATTTTCTAGATTCCAAAAGATGTGGAGGTATTATTGCCATCTTTATTTATAGCCTAGAACAGTTTATACAAGAATGACCTTAGCTATGTGATTTGGTGGACTTGACTGGTAACACCATTTTTTTCTTAATGACCTTGTGCAGTGCAGAAAATATTTCTATTTTCAATTTTTTTTCTTCTGGTCTACTAAAGTGATCTAACTCAGAGTCATGGTTAATAATCTATATTTTCTTACAGAAACCATTCATTTATCTACATTTCCATGCTAAGAAGTACATAAAATTATTTTTTAAATATTTAATATCTTCCATATATATAAATGATGCTTCTCATCCCCAATGCTATTTAATTATGTTACTTTAATTTTGTTCCATCCCAATCTAACAAAGTTACATCTATTTAATTTTTTTCTTTTATTTTGAAAGAACCAGATTTTGGTTTTCTTAATCAAGTCTATTGTTTCTTGATAGTTCATTTCATAAGCATCTATTTTTATGCTTTTATTTCATTCACTTTTTTGAGGTTTATTTTCTTCCTTTTTGCCATTTTCTGTATTTGAATGTCTTATTCCTTTTCATTTTTGGTTTTCTTAAAAAAAGTCATAGATTTTCCCTCATTTGCCACTTTGGTCTCATCTCATGAATCTTAGTATATAGTACACTAACTGACAGTTATTTTTACATAGTTTTAATCTAAATTTGTGTGCTTTCTGACCAGAGTTATTTGGAATGTTGTGTTTTGGTGTTTTTCCAATTAGATATTATTGGTTATTCTTTGATAATACATATTTGTTTTTTAACTTATTGTAGATAGAAATTATGGCATATTATATTTAATTAAAATATTTTATTTTAATAAAATTTTGAATTTGAAGAAAGGAAATAAATGATGAACTGAAAAAGTAATGATGGCAAAATTCCCCAAGACACTATGACATAGAAGAGGAAAATTTACTGCAAATTTCTACTGGGCATTTTTTCCCTTTACAAAAGATTTATTGAGATACAATTTATATATCATAAAATTCATCTCTTTAAAATGTATAATTCTCTAATATTTAGTATATCCATAGAACTTTGCAAACATCATCACTTTCTAATTCTAGATTACCTCAGAAAGAAACTCAATAACCATTAGCAGCTAATTCCCATTTCTTTTTACCCCCAAACCCTGAGAACCAATAATCTTACTGTCTATGAATTTGCCCATTCTTGACATTTCATATAAATGGAATCATGTAATATGAAACCTTTGTGCCCTGCTTTCATTGATAAAATTAGTATAATGCTTTCCAGGCTAAACTATGTAATATTATTCATTGTTTTTATGGATGAATAATATACTATTATATGGTTAAACCACATTTGTGTATGCATTCTTAAGTCGATGGACATTTTGATCGTTTTCACATTTGGTTGTTATGAATAATGCTACAATATACTTATAATAAACTTACATTTATAAGTTTTTATGGAGATATATATATTCATTTCTCAAGTAAAAATGTAGAAGTGGAATTGCTATATATGATATATGATAACTCTGTTTAAATATTTAAGAAACTGCCAACTGTTTACTGAAGTGTATGCACCATTTTACATTCCCAATTGCAATGTATGAGGGTGCCAAGTTTTCCACATTCTTATCAAAACTTTTTTGATAATAGTCCTCCTAGTGGGTGTGTTTGGTTTTGATTTGTATTTTCCTAATGACTAAGGATGATGAATATATTTTCATGTATTTAGGCCATTAGAATATCTTTTTCATTTTCAAAATTTTAAAGAAAAATCTTACATACTGTTTTAGTTTGCCAAAGGGCTGCCGATGCAAAGTGTGAGAAACATGTTGGCTTTTATAAAGGGTATTTTTGGGGCTAAAAGCTTACAATTCCAAATCTGTGAAAAGTTCGACTAATGGTACCATAAGAGGCTCTTTCTCGCCCAAGTCAACTGCCACGTGTTGAAGCAAGATGGCGGGTGATCTCTGCCTGATATCTGCCTTCTTCTCTGGGATGTACTGTCTTTCAGAGCTCATCTGAGGGCAACCAGGCATAGGCCTTGTCACTTACAAGGCCTATTCTCTCAGGCTTGGCTGTTCCGCTTTCTTCCCAATTTCAGCTGCAAGCTAACAGGGAAATGGCTTATCTCTCCCAAGGACTTCAGCTGCTAAGCCTCACCGTTCTTTCACATGGCAGAGTCAAAAATGGCAGAGCTCTCTTTTCCTGTGTCTGTCTGAGTGAGTCTGTCTCTGTGTTTCTGTTTATATCAGACCCCGCAAGGGGGAAGAAACTCAACCTGAGTCATGCCTCACTTTTAAAAGCTGTAAAGCAATTTTACCAAGTAATCTAACCAAAGGTCCCTCAACTGAATTTAATGCAATCAAAGGGTATCTCACCCAGAGAAATAGATTAGTTTAAAAACATAATCTTTCTCTTTTTGGGATTCATAAAACAATTTCAAACTGCCACACATACTACAACGATTCCCATAAAGCACCCCACCAACAACAACTTACATTGTTGTTACACATTTATAGAAATGATAAAAGAAAATCATAATATTATTGCTAACTATGATCCATAGCTTACATTTGGTGTATTTTTCCCACAAACCATCCTTTTGTTAACACCATGTTTGATGATTAGGCTAATCTGTCAACTCGGCCAGGTAATTGTGCCCAGTTGTTTGGTCAAGTAAGCACTGGGTTAATTGTAATACAAGGACAGTTATGGGCTTTAGCCATCAGTGAGTTTATTGCATAGATGGGTGATTACATCTACATCAACCAAGGACATTGCCGTCAGCAATGACTGACGTTTTATCCAATCAGTTTAATGCCTCAGAAGGGGAAGTGATTTCAACATTCAGAGAGGATTTCCCAGCTTATCTTTGGACAGCCAACGTCTCCCAGAAACTTATTAAGGACCTTCATTGGGCTTTCATCAGAGCCCCTGGTTTGCAGCCTGCATGCAGAACCTGGACTTGTGCATCCCCACAGTAACATAAGAGACTCTTATAAAATCTCATACTATTTACACATATTTCCTGGATTCTGTTTCCCTAGAGAGCCCTGACTAATACACCTTATAAGAAAGGACAATTCTTGTATTTGTTCTATTAACCACAATCATCATCCACTACCAAAATCACTATGTTATACAGTCACTAGATTATCATGAAGCTTTCTTTCAATTGACATAACTTCCCTAGACTACTCTTTTCAGCCACATTCATGTTTATAAATCAGCAGTGTTAGTTATACTCACTCCAATGTGTTACCATCAACTCTAAACATTTCCACACATTTACAATCCACCTTATTAAACATTCTACATGCATTCAGCATCAGCTCCCCTTCTGAAACTACATTCTTTATCCTAATAATTTTTACTCAATAGTTTAGCTCCATGAGCTTACTCATTGCCTGAACTTCATATTAGTGAGACCATGCAATATTTGTCCTTTTGTGTCTAGCTTATTTCATTCAACATAATATCCTCAAGGTTCTTCCATGTTGTCATATGCATACTGCCTTCATTTCATCTTAGAGCTGAATAGTATTCCATCACATGTATATACCACATTTTTGTTTATTCATTCATCTCTTGATGGACACTTGGGCTGTTTCCATCTTTTAGCAATTGTGAATAATGCTTCCATGAACATCAGTGTGCAAATGTCTGTTTGCCTCCTTGCTTTCAGTTCTCCTGAATTAATTCCTAGAAGCAGGATTGCTGGAGCACATGGCAGTTCTATATTTAGCTTCCTGAGGAACTGCCAAATTGTCTTCCACAGTCTGCTCCATTTTGCATTCCCATCAACAGTGAAGTTTTCTTAATTCTCTGCATCCTCTCCATCACTTGCAGTGTTCTGTTTTTTTCTTTTTTTTTAATGGCCATTCTGTAAGGTGTGAAATGATATCTCATTGTAGTTTTGACCTGCATTTTCCTAATAGATAGTGATATTGAACATTTTTTCATGTGCTTTCAGGCCATTTGTATTTATTATTTGGAAAAATGTCTTTTAAAGTCTTTTCCCCATTTTTAAAATTGGGTTGCTTGCTTTTTTATTGTTTGAGTTGTGTGATCTCTGTATATAACTGGAGCTCAAACCCAAGTATTCTGCCTTTTCAACTTCTTAAACAAGTCTGAAGCACAAACGCATTTCATTTTGAGGAGACCCCATTTATTTATTTTTTATTTCATTTTTCATGCTTTGGGTGTAAGTTTGAAGAAACCACCACCTACCACAAAATCTCAAAAGTGTTACCCTACATTTTCTTCTAAGAGTTTTATGGTTTTAGCTTTTATATTTCGGTTCTTAATTGATTTTGAGTTAATTTTTGTATAAGGTATGAGATATCCGGTTCTTCCCACACCATTTCTTGAATAGACTGTTCTGACCAGATTGGTGAGGTTTTTTGGTCAAAAATCACTTGACCATAGACATGAGGGTCTATTTCTGAATTCTCAATTCAATTCCATTGGTCAAGCTCTCTATCTTTATGCCAGTACCATGCGGTTTTTAGCACCATAGCTCAGTACTATATTTAAAGTCAGGAAGTGAAAGTCCTCCAACTTCCATCTTCTTTTATACAACATGTTTAGCTATTCAGGGCTCCTTACCCTTCCAAATAAATTTGATAATTGGCTTTCCATTTCTGAAAAACGAGATGTTGGAATTTTTATTGGGATTGCATAAAATCTCTGAATCAGTTTGGATAGAATTGACATCTTACTGATATTTGATATTCCATCCATTTAATTTGGTCTTCTTTGTATTTTTGAGCAATGATTAGTAGTTTTTGAATACAGGTCCTTTATATCCTTGGTTAAGTTTATTCCTAAATATTTGATTTTTCAGCTGCTATTGTAAATGAGATTTTTTTTCTGACTTCCTCCTCAGAGTGCTCATTAGTAGTGTGTAGAAATGCTATTGATTTTGCACCTTAATCTTGTATCCTGCCACTTTACTGAACTTGTCTATTAGTTATAGTAACTTTTTTGTAGATTTTTCAGGATTTTCTAGGTATCAGATCATACCATCAGTGAGTAGCAAAAGTACCTTCTCCCTTTCTTATTTGGATGCCTTTTACTTCTTTTTCTTGATGAATTGCTCTAGCTAGAACTTCTAGAACTATATTAAATGACAGTGGTGAGAGTGGGCATCCTTGTCTTGTTCCAAATCTCAGCAGGAAATCTTAGTCTTTTACTATTAAGTACAATATTAGCTGTGGGTTTTTCATATGTGTACATTAACATGTTGAGAAAATATCCTTCTAATCCTATCTTTTGGAGTGTTTTTTATCAAGAAAGGATGCTGTATTTTGTCAAATACCTTTTCTGTGTAAATCAAGATGATCATGTGGTTTTTCTTCTTTAATTTATTAATGTGATATATAATTTTCTTGTGTTGAACCACACTTGCATACCAGAGATAAAACCAACTTGATCATGGTGTATAATTATTTTAATGTGCTTTTTTATTTAATTAGCAAATGTTTTGTTGAAGATTTTTGCATCTATATTCATTAGAGAAATTGGTCTGTAATTTTCTTTTTTAATATTGCCTTTATCTGGTTTTGGTATTACAGTAATGTTGGCTTCATAAAATGAGTTTGGCAGTGTTCCTTACTGTTCACATTTTTGGAAGAGTTTGAGCAAGACTGGTATTAGATTTTCTTTGAATGATTGGTAGAATTCACCTGTGAAGCCATCTGGTTCTGGGTTTTACATTTTTGGGAAATTTTTGATGACTTTTTCAATCTCTTTACTTGTGATTGGTTTGTTGAGGTCTTCTATTTCCTCTAGGGACAGTGTAGCTTGTTCATATGTTTCTAGGAATCTATTTCTTCTAGTTGTCTAGTTTGTTGGCATACAGTTGTTCATAGTATACTCTTATAATTTCTGTGGGAGCAGTGTTAATTTGCTCTCTATTTTTTATTTTTTGAAATATGCATCTTCTCTCTTTTTTTCTTTGTCAGTCTACCTAAGTGTTTGTAGCTTTTGTTGATCTTCTTGAACGACTAACTTTTAGTTTGTTGATGCTCTCTATTGTGTTTTTTTTTTCAACTTAATTTATTTCAGCTTTAATCTTTATTAATTATTTCCTTCTGTATGCTTTAGGATTAGGTTGCTGTTTTGTTTTGTTTTTCTAGTTCCACCAGGTGTGCAATTAGGTCTTCTATTTTAGTTCTTTCTTCTTTTTTAATGTAAGCTTTGAGGGCTATATATTTCCCTCTTAGAACTGCCTTTGTTGTGTCCCATAGGTTTTGACATGTTGTGTTCTCATTTTCATTCATCTCAAAATATTTACTGAATTCTCTTGCAATTTCTTCTTTGACCTACTGATTATTTAAGAGTGTGTTGTTTAATCTCCATATATTTATAAATCTTCCCTTTTTCCATCCGTTATTGATTTCTAGCTTCTTTCTGTTATGATCAAAGTGTTTTGTATTATTTCAGTTCTTTTAAATGTATAGACCTGTCTTGTGATCCAACATATCTTCTATTCTGGAGAAGGATCAATGAGCACTTGAAAAGAATATATCCTGCTCTTTTGGGGTACAAAGCTCTATAAATGTCTGTTAGGTCTAGTCCATTTATCATATATTTCAAGCTCTCTGTTTCTTTATTGATCCTATGTCCTGATGTCTATCCAATACTGAGAGTGGTATATTGAAGTCTCTAACAATTATTGTAGAGACATCTATTTCTCCTTACAGTTTTGCCAGTGTTTGCCTCATGTATCTTAGGGCACCCAGGGTAGATGTATAAATATTTATTATAGTTATTTCTTCTTGGTGAATTGCCCTTTTTATTAATATATAATGAACTTCTTCATCTCTTGTAAAAGTTTTGCATTTACAACCCATTTTGTCCAATACTAGTGTCACTACTCCAGGTTTTTATGGTTACTATTTGTATGGAATATGTTTTTCCAATCTTTCACTCTCAGTCTGATTGTGTCCTTGCATTTAAGATGAGTCTCTTGTAGACAGCATATAGATGGCTCATAATTTTACCCATTCTGTCAGTCTATGCCTTTTGATTGGGGAGTTCAATCCATTAATGTTCAATATTATTACTGTAAAGACATTACTTACCTCATCTATTTTACCTTTTGGCTTTCCATTGTCATGTTTTACTATTGTTTGTCTATTTATTTTCTTAGTTACCTGTTTTATTTTGGCAAAGGGCTGCCAATGCAAAGTACCAGAAGTGTGTTGGCTTTTATAAAGGGCTTTTATTTGGGGTAAAAGCTCATAGCCATAAAATTACAACTCAAGGCACCATAAGAGGTGCTTTCTCAGCAAAGTCAGCTACTGTTGATCCTGGCATTGCCACATGGTGAAGCAAGATACCCACCAATCTCCGTAGAGGTCTCTGCCCTCACATCCAGAATCTACCATCACTTGGAGCTCAGCTTTGAGCAACCAGGCATAGGACTTTTCTCTTTCCAGGCCTCCTGTATCAATCTTGGCCATTCCATTGCCTTCCAAGTCCAGCTGTAAGCTATCAGGCATATAGCAGTGTTGGTCTCCTCTTGAGCTGCTCCATAGTCCCAGTGTCTTGGGGACTTTGAGCTTAAGCAATCCTGTCTCACTTATTGCAATATCAGATATGCAGGTCCCTTTTTCCTCTCTGTTTGTCTGTGTGAGTCTGTTTATATCAGACCCAGCAAGGGAGCAAAGACTCAAACTTGAGTCATGCTTCACTGACAAAATCCAGTCAAATTGGTCTCAAAGACACAGGAATGGATTAGTTTAAAGCGTAATATTTCTCTAATTTGGGAATTCATAAAATAATTTCAAACTGCCACATTACCTTTACCAATAATAGACATTTCTACACTTTTCTCCAAGTCTCTCACCTTTGTCTTTTCCTTTCAGGCTGCAACACTCCCTTTACTATCTCTTGTAAATCTGTTTTTTTTTTTTTTGTATAACAAACTCTTTCAGTCTTTCTTTGTCTGTGAAGATTTTAAACTCACCCTTATTATTGAATGACAGTTTTGCCAGATAAAGAATTCTTGGCTGGCAGTTTTTCCCTTTCAGTACCTTAGATATATCATACTACTGCCTTCTCACCTCCATAGTTTCAGATGAGAGATTGGTATTTAGTCTTATTGAGCTTCCCTTGAATGTGATGCTTTGTTTTTCTCTTGCTGCTTTCAGAATCCTCTCTTTATCTCTGGCATTTGACATTCTAAATAATAGGTTTCTCAGAGTAAGTCTTCAGATTTATTCTGTTTGGGCTTTGTTGTCCTCTTAGATATTAATCCAATTTATGTCTTCCATAAGGGTTGGGAAATTTTCAGTCATTATTTCCTCAGATATTCTTTCTGCCCCTTTTCCATTCTCTTCTCCTACTGGAACACCCATAATGTGTATGTTTGTGCATTTCACTTCGTCATTAAATTCCCTAAGACCCTGTTCAATTTTTTCCATTATTTTCTCTGTATATTCTCCTTTCTTTTCAAGTTCAGATGCTCTGTCTTCTATTCCACTAATTCTGCCCTTAGCCAATTCAAATCTGCTGTTATATGTATCTAATGTATTTTTAATCTCATCCATTATGTCTTTCATTCCCCTAAACTCTATTACTTTTCACTGCAGGCTTTCAAATTGATCTTTATGCTCATCAAGTATCTTCTTAATATCCTTTATCTCTTTAGTCATATTTTCCTTCAAAACCTTGAATTGATTTTAGAGATTTGTGTGAACATCATTAGCTAATTTTCTTAAATCCTATCTCTCCTTGGGATATTTTTTTTGTTTGTTTGTTATTGTTCCTTTGGCTGGGCCATATCTTACTGTTTCTTAGTGTGGCTTATAAATTTTTGCTGATGTCAGAGTATCTAATTATTTTGGTGAATTTACTCTGATGGTCAATTTCTCTCACTTGCCTAGTGGTTTTGTTTCATGGGTCTCTTTGAGTTTTGGTTCAACTTATTCCAAATCCTTAAGATTGCCCAGCTTAAATTAACTAAACAGGACAAGGCATCCACTAATGGGATGCAGGCCAGATCCACCAGTCGTGGGGCATGAGAGACACCAAAATAGCTTTTCTCTTCTTGCAGTATTCTGGCTGGCCAGCAGGTGGCGATCTTCAGTGATTCTTTCCATGGAGGTCTCCCTTTCAAGCGCCCATTACTGGGCTGGCTGGGGCTAAGATTCAAAGCAGGCTCTGATGGCCAAACTCACTGAAGAGAAACTGCTTTCTGCCCTCTGCCATAATTTCCCTCTTCCCAAGGAGGAACACCTCCATTCCTCTCTCAGGTGGCCACAGTGAACCAAAGGTTTCACTGTGGCTCATCATCTTGAGGGTGTGGATGGATGCCACTCCCAGTTGCAAGGGAGTGTAGCTCTGAGTTTTCTTTTCAGCCCCTTCATCTCTCTGTCCCTCCCCATGGTGGATGATGTGCAGCACTCTCCTTGTCTGCAGATCCACAAAGCAGCTCCCTTAGACAACTCTTTGCCCTTCCTCTGTTGTTTTTGCAGGAGAGTTGAACTCTACCAACATACTCTGACATCATCTTCCTGGAAGTCCTAGAATATATGTTTTGCAGAAATCTCTAGTGAAATACTTTACCCATTTTTTATTATGCCTTTGGTGTTGAATTTAAGGAGTGCCATATAAATTTGGGACACAAGCTCCTCATGAGATGCAAATATTTTCTCCCATTTTGTGGTTTATCTTTTCACTTTCTTGATGTTGTCCTTTGAAACACAAGATTTTAAAATTTTTATTAAATCCAATTTATCTTTTTTTTTTCATTTTGTCACTTGTGCTTTTGATACTGTATGTAAGAAACTTAGCCTAACCCATGTGGGTCATGAAAACTTACTCATATGATTCCTTTTAATAGTTTGTGGTTTTACTTATTACATTTAGGGAAATGATCCACTTGGAGATCATTTTTGTTTAACACATAAAGAAGTGGGGCATATTATTCTTTTGCATGTGGTTATTCATTGACCAAAAACAATTTGTTGTAATGATTATGATTTTCTCATTGAATTGTTTTGGAACCCTTATCAAAAATCAATAGACCACACCTCTAACAGTTTATTTCTGGACTCTCAATTCTCTGTGTATCCTTATGCCACTCCTTCACTATTTTGTTTAGTGAAGTTTTGTATTCAGTTTTGACAATAGGAAGTGTAAGTTCTGCAAATTTGTTGTCTTTTAAAATAATTTTGGCTATTCTGATTCCCTTGTACTTTCATCTTTGAATTTTAGAATCAGCTTGTCAATTTCCAAAAATCTAGAAGCTGGGATTTTGAAGGGGAATGTATTGAATTTGTAGATCAATTTAGGGAATATTGCTACCTAACAATATCAAGTCTTCTAATCCATGAACAAGAGCTATTTTGGATTTTATTTAGATCTTTTAAAATTTCTTTCAACTGTATTTTATAATTGTCAGCATATGTATCTTGCACAGTTTTGTTAATTTATTCCTAAGATTTTAATATTTAGTGATATTGTAAAATTAATTATTTTCTGAATTTCATTTTCAGATTCTTCATTACTAGTGTATAGAAATTAAATTGATTTTTATGCTTTAGTCTACTATCATGTAAATGTGTTCAAATTCTTTCTTATTTCTGATAGTATTTTTGTGGATTCATCAAGATTTTCTACATACAATATCATGTCATCTGCAAATATAGATAGCCTTGCTCTTCCTTTTCATTATGAATGCCATTTATTTATTTATTCCTTGTGGGTTTTTTTTTTTTT
>JAQZBX010047116.1:0-20519 GCA_029593785.1 Cabassous unicinctus | reverse complement strand
GGGTGAGTAGTGCTTTTTTATGCTGAGTTTGTCTTAGAATCTCTAAGATCTCTAAGAATCTCTAAGGAATCTTAGAGAGAGCAACAAGAAATCTTTCAGGAGGTAACTCTTAGGCAATATATAATATTAGGCTAAGTTTTAATTTCACAAGGAAAGGTTCATAATTACAAGCATTAATATGAAGGCCCTGGTATAGTGGTCTGTTTTCCTTCATTAGGCACTGCACTTGTACTTGGCGCATTCTTGCCATCCTATTAGAGAATGTAGCAGTACTCCCCAGGATGGTGATTCACTATTCTTTCTGTTATTGTGTGGGTCTCCACCCACCCAGACAATGCCCCATGAACACTTGAACATATTCATATGCCATAGAGTTATGCCCCAGGTGGACCCCTTCCCACGCATCCGTCACCACTGACACCCCTACCACAGTTGTGACCCTCTGAGATCCAAAACCTCTCCAAAAATGAAGCCAACCAAATAAGCAAATAAAATTAATAAATAATGAAATAATAATAATAGTTTTAAAAGTAGCAAATAAAATACAAAAAAGTAAATAATTGAAATAACATAAAAATTTTTTTAGACGTTGTGTCTTTCATCACTGTAAGATCTGTTTTCTTTATGTACAGTGACATTTTCTTTTGTATAGTCCCCCAGTGTTTTATTTTTTCATTTTATCTACTGAGAAGCTTTAGGTAAAATCTTTTTAAAGAAAAGAAAAAGTTACAAAGCTGTAGACCTTACATTCTAGAAAATCCTTTGCAGAAGATATTCAAAAATTAACACATCTATTTTTTTCTTCACAAAAATAAGTCAATAGATTTTTTTTCTAAAACAACTATCAAAGAGAGAACAGTACATCATAATCACAAACCTAAATTCTCTGTGAAGCAACTACTTGAATATTATGATATCATTTTATATCATGATGCTCTCATCTTTTAATGTCCTCTTCCTTTTCTGTACCTATAAATTTCTGAGAAGGGTCCCAGCAGTCCTTAGTTGTAAGGCTGTATACACATTGCTCATAGGCAGAATTTCCCACAGCCTGACATCTGTTCCTATTCCTTCTACTGTAAAATTTTCAGTTACACCCATCTTTAGAAATACACTTACTATGGAACTAGCAAGACTGAGGCCCTTTCCCAGACACCTCTGTCCCAGTGAAATCCCATCTCTTGCCTGAATTATATAGTAGCTCATTTTCAGGATTCTGTATATCTCACTGTCCAGACAAGGACTGTTCTATTTTCTCCTGGCCTTGGTGAACTTGAATTGATGTCAAATATTCTGAGGCTGCTTCAGTCCAGTTCTTCCTAAGGCTGGTGCTCCCAATGAGTTTGGAATGGGCTACGGGCATTGCAATTGATGGAGTGGAGCTTCTTGAAGAGGAAATGGATTGAAGTACCCTGAATGAAGGACTTCACAGAAAGGCTCACATTTCTCAGTACAAAGACCCTGCCTCTGTCAGGTGTCACTCAATTTCTTCTGACAGGCCTCCTCTCTGTGCAAACTCACCAGCTTGTGTCCCTATTGACAAGCTAATTCAGGCCATGCAGACCTCTCCTCCAACTCTACTTGAGCAGTGGGTTCAGGGATGTGGGACTTGCGTTTCTACTGTAAGGACACAAGGGCACTGACCAAGGACTCAATATTGGCTAGACTTGGGGGAGAGACAATGGTGCTCTCTTAGGAGAGCTCAGCCTCAAATATTTCCCATGTGTAAAAATGTCATAATGAAGTGCTCTAAGAATGATTAATGTAATTAATGCACAAATATGTGACTGCACATTATATCAATGATTACACACTTTGGATGGATTTATGCTTTATTAATGTGTATCAATAAAATTGATTTGTTCATCAGAAAAAAATGTCATTGTAGTTTGCTACTCAGTATTACCACATACACTTTGGTAAAATATGTGACCCTGACCTATTCCTGTCTTCAAGCAGATGCATAGCTTGATAATAGAAGTCTGTGGAAAAAGCCTTCCCATACTAAAGGAATCTTCCTAAGGATGTAGACTGAGCTTTTTGATTTGGATGCTCTAGGTTGCCTGGAACTTTCCTCTTGGTTTGAAGCCTCTGAGAACAGAAATTTATTTACATGAGCTCCCCGGATCCTGGGTCATCAGCTATGAGCTCAAGACTCTGATATTAGGGATCCCTTGGGGGATCTCCATCCCTACCATCTGCCAAATCTGGAAACCTGTTCACTTCCTTCTCCTTCATCAGAGAACCCTCCTTTGTGGACACTGTTGTGGGCAACATATTGTACTGAATTACCTTATAGAATATTCTTTGAAAACACTATAATATATATTGGGATTTTATATTTGTAAATAGACAATCTCTGAGTTAAACTATGTGGTAAGTTCAACATTTATTTGTTGAATGATGAATGAATTTTCTTCTCTGCAACATGAAAATGACCTGAATCTTTGCAGTAGCATGTAACTTTCTGAAATGATATCTGTGAAAGTGATTTCCTTAGTAAACAAAGAGTAAGCACTGTAAGAGAAGAAATTGTAGAGATTTATTCTTGATTTTGCCCTACATGCAAGGCACTATTCCACGCATTAGGGTTATACTGACAATCAAACCAGACAAGTTACCATCTTAATACACTGTCAGTTTTCATAGAAGAGCCAGATGACAAACAAGCAAAATAATAAATATATAACATCAAAGAGGAATACATTTTATTTTTGAAACATCCAAACTGTCTCCCTCACTAAGAGCCCTCTCTTTACTATGATCCAGTGAAAACTACACACTTCCAAAGGGATTCTGAGAACTTAAGAATATAAAAGAGTTATTTCATTTCAGTTTCATTTTATTAGTTTTACTTGCTGCCCTGTCAGCTTTTTAAAAAAATATATAATAATGTGGCTGACAGTAGCACAAAAGGAATTACTACTTGGAGAATCTAAAAGAAGCTCTTTTTAAAAGCATGAGGCTCTAAGTAATACTTCTAGTGACTTGTAGTTGAGGGTGAACAGTTAATGTGCTATTGAAGATTCCAGGAGGATTATAGAAGAGGGGTTATTACTGAACTTCCCATAGACTTTTCTTTGTATCTTTTCCTTAAAGTATGATGCAAATTAAAATTCTGGTTTTATCATCTAGCAATTTTCAAGAGACCTGAGGAGATTTTTATTTAGGGCTCTTGAACATGCATGACAAGGAAATTTATTGGAACCTTAACTCCTGTATAAAATTGTCCTATATATTTTTTCTTTCCCTACCTCATTTCAAGGAGGTAATTAGACTCCTAAAAGCAGAAGCCACCAAAAGTGCATGGGTCCTACCATCTGTGGTAAAAGCCTCAGCTCACTGAAGTGATCACACTGAATGAACTGTAGTCTGAGTGGAAATTGGGTGTGGGAGTATGAGTGGGAGAGGCAATTCCTTGACAGTAGGTGGGAGGCTTGTTTCTTGACGGTTTCCTGGAGAAGGTGGCAGCCTTTTGGAGGGAAATGACAGCACCTAGCAAAGCCAAATTCTGTCATGGTGCTCCTGGCCCTGCCAAGGTGTTCGTTTTTCAAGTGGGAAAGGGAACAGAGAACCAATGTTTTAGAAAAAACACACAAAATGGGACAATGGATGTGCTGAGGCTCTTCACCAATGTCCTTGGAGACTTTGGGAATCATTGCAGAACTGTGGAATGACAGGAGTACCTGAGAATAAATATGATTACATTTTTCATTAATTTGGAAGGCCAGGAGCTCTAAGTTGGAATTTAGCCTGCTTACTGAAATACCAAATAAGGTGATTTTTGCATGGATTCAGACTTATAAGTACATATCATTCAATGATCCATTCAGTCAACAAATATTTACTTAATAATTATTACTTGTCAAACTCTAGTCCAAAGGCTGTTGATATAGAAATGATTAAGAAAAGTTTCCTCACTGTCTGGTGATAGAAATAGCTAAGTTAACAAATGTATCATTTATCTATTTCTGTGTAACAAATGACCACAATATGTAGTAGTTTTAAACAATAGCCATATATTTATCTCATGATTTTTCTGGTTGGAATGTTTGGGATCTTTTGGTCTGGTGTAGGCTCATCTCCTCTATTTTGCCTTTTGCATATGTGTTCAATCAGCTGCGGGGTCGTCTGAGGGCTGACTGGTCTAAAATCAACTCAAACAGTAATAGCTGAATACTCTCACTACATGGTCACTCATCACCCAGAAGCCAGGACTGGGTTCATGCCCATGGATTCCTGGGATTCATGGAGTAGAGGGCTAGCCCCCTTGGGCAAGTCCTTTCAATTCTCTTCAATTCTCAAAACAATCATAAGGACAACTGAAATTGAGGGGTAGAGAAAGACTCATGCTCCTGATAAAAGGAGATGCAAAGTCACATTAGTGTGACATGGAAAGAGAAAGAATGTGTGGCCATTTTTGCAATTGATCACAACATGTAAATTCAAATGAATGTGTTGTGTACTATAGCAAATGCATTTCTTGAAAATGGAGAACCAAGTAGGGATAGGAAATTATACCAGACAGCTATCAGAGAATGTTTCTACCAGGAAATGATACTGGAACTCTAAATTTGGAAAACTGAGTGGATGGTTAGGCAGTGTGAAATGGCCCTGTGCCTATCAGTATACATTTAACAAAATTTGTGAAACCACACATATTCCCCTGAGACCACGGGGTAAGGAAAGGGGTAGCATGGTGAGGCAATATTTGAAGAGATAGGATGAGGCCTCTGAGGTATTTTTACTTCATTTCTGAAAAAGCACAGATTGTTTTGTTGTTGTTGTTCTATTTTTTTCCAGTGACTTTTCTGGGTTTTGCCCTCTGTAGTCACTCAAAACAAACCTTTTCGAGAAGTGAGAATTTTCATTTTCCTACTAGTTGTCAGGCTACACCATCCTCACCATCTCGCCCAAACTTCTTAAATTTTTCCTCAAAGATTTTCCAAAATTTACACAGTTCCTTTTCTAAATGGCGTCTAGAACCAAAGAAGAGGCACTACGGAGTTTTGTGAATGTACTCCAATACCACCTAGACATGTTGACCATGGATTCCCTGGGCCTCAGTGCTTTTTTGTGATACGATAATTCTAACTCTGTTCCAGCAGCCATGAATGGAAGCATGTAGAATGGATATAGACCTTCACAATACATTCACTGGGCTCAAAAAAAGTAAAATGAAAGAAGAATGGACCAGGTTCCATTCTTAGGTGATGGTAGCTCCTGATGCTATGTAGATCCATCTTTTGGGAAAGTCATTCACTCATTGATTCAACAAATGTATTCTGAATACCTGATATATGTCAGGCACCATCCTACTTTCTGGGACTACAAATATTGGGACATGTTCAGTCTTTTCGATTCACTTGCTTACAGGCATTTATGAGGAGATAGATTTGTAAATGAACCACAAATCATATTATGATGGAGGATTTTTAGGTGCTCTGAATACATAAACGAGGACATCACCAATTATGGGCACTATAAGTAAGTTGTGACCAGAAGTATAAGAATGAGCATTCACTTGTTCTTATTCTATAACAGTCCCTTGTCTTAGTGTTTACATGTATTAACCTATTGCATCCTCTCAACAGCACAATGAGGTGGCTAGTCCTATTTTACATATGAAGGAAGTGTGGCAAGTAGGGGATAACTGATATGTGCAAGGTCACATGGCCAGTAAGGGGTTGGGCTGTGATGCAATCACAGGAGCTTGTCTGGAGTCAGCTCTCTTCACCACCATGTGTGATGAAGTTAGGTGAGGCTAGAGAGAGAAGAAAATGTCTTCTTGTTAGAGAAAAAAGCCTATGTGAAGATTCAGAGGCAAAGGAGATCTGAGAGAGATGAGTCCTATTGGTTGACCAGGGAAGCACAGAAAGGGTTCAACCAGAGACAGATTAGACGTTGGGGGAGAAATAATAGTCTATCAGAATCTGTTATCATTCCCTGTATTCTCTCACCCAAGGAATAGCAACCACTTTGAGGACAGGGAAGTTTCAATTCAGTTTTATTATATGAATATGGCATAAGCTCCTTTCCTCTACCACCCTAACCCCGGATGCAACAGTTACCATGTTTTTCTTGTTGTCTTGTTTAGTATGAACTGAGCCCCCAGAACTGATCTATGTCAGTGATGATGTCACACAAGGGTATTGGAAGCCTTGGTGCTCACTCAGATCCCAACTGCTCTAAGCAATTGTTTCAAGCTCTCCCTGCAGGAGAAAACCTTTAGCTACTGATTCATGGGATTTCAGGATAAATCAGAGTATCCAATTCAGGAGAGATTGGAACATCATTTACAACTGGGAGACAGGTACAAAATCCTTCAGAGCCTACTCTTTTGGTTCACCTTCACTTCAACAGGATGACATGTTGATATGGAAGAAAAAGGCCTTTCTCTAAGAATTTTGGGAAAGGAAGGAGGAAATCTGTGATCACTGGGAGTTGGTAGCAAGAGAGTCTGATTTCCCTCAGAAAAGAGGGCTACATTATGGGAAAAGGAAGGATTTGCGATGAAGCTTACTGAATCTTTCACCAAGAAAGGACATCCTATCAGTATACATTTAACAAAATTTATGTTGTGAATTAAAAAAAGAAGAAATAAATGAGTGAATGAACCAAAGAATTCACTGTGAGTCTGAGGAAATTTCCAGAATAGGTTCAGAAAAGTTACTCAATTGTTCAGGCCTGTGACCTTCCTGCTTTATTTCCACGGAAAGGAAGGGAGTAAGAGGGCAATTGGGGCAGAAGGATGTGGGACAGGGGAAAGAGTGGTTAAGGAGACTTTTTATGTCATTTTTATTATATTTTCTAATGATATTGAATTAGTGTCATTTAGACTTACAAAACAGATGGAATTTATCAAAAGGTTATGGGAGTGGATGGCATGAGGGAAAAAGCACCCCAAATAATTCCAGAGATCACAGTTATTGTATGTTCTGCCACAATAACAGAACATGCTTTTGAGCCCAGGCATAAGAAGTTTTTGGTATGCTCCTCTGTCCCAGCTCCAGGTACTCCCCACTTCCCTGTCTCCTAATCACGTCTTCAAATGATCTAACAAATCATCATAGAAAAATCACAGCCTTGCTTCAAAATTCCTTTTTTTTTTGGATAGGTATAGACAGAGTAATAAATTCTGTGGCATCTGCTAGTCAGGCAGAATGTATTTAATTCAAATGGTCAAATGGGTGAATATTTTAGTCCCAGGTCTTTTCTGTCCTGCCAAATGGGAAGGGCACAATTGCAAATGGTTTAGCTTATTCAAGCCCATATTGGCCATATTTCCTGAAATTTAACATGCAGACTTTAGTTAGTTGGATTAAAAAATCAAATACAAAACCACATTGGTCTCAGCATGTCAGTCAGAGTGCTACCCTAGACTCAGAATATGTCCTATTATGCAAATACTTTGCAAGCTCTAATAAGCTGCCAGAAACTGTGGTATTTGCAGTGCCCTAAATAAAATGTGCTATTTTACAAGTCCTCTGAGTTGAAATTCATTTTAAATCTCTTCAATAAGGTGTTTTATTTTGTTTCTTTTTTTGGAGGTACCAGGGATTGAACCTGGGACCTTGTACATGCAGAGCAGGCACTCAACCACTGAGCTATACCCGCTTCACACTGCAATAAGATTTTGACAGGAAAAAAATGAAAAGAAAAGAAATTGGCTAGTTCTAGCATTAGGGAATATTACATTCCAGATACTGCTCTAAGCGCTATACGTGTAATAACTCAAACTTCAAAAAAAAACCTTTAAGGTAGGTGTTTTTATATTTCTATTTAATTATACAAGGAAAAAAAACACAAGGTTGTTAGGCAATTTGCCCAGGGAATCTGACAGAAACATGATATGTTCATAGGCCCCACTGAGCACCACTCCAAACACATCTTTTGAGGGAGCTGCATTAAGAAAAAAGTTCTTTTCTTGCTATGGCAGATAAAGGCTAAACTGCAGGAATGACTGCCTTGCTTTATTACTTTTCATTGATGAAATTACATTTTATGTTGTTACTTAAATAAATCTGAATCTCTAGTGTAATTCCTAGTTTCACACTCTCCCCAGACAGTATCAGTCACTCCAGACTCCACCCCTACTTCCCTGCTGCTTACCTATGATGCCTCCAGTGGCTCAACCTTGCTTCCCATTCCCTCCTTGATCTTCTGCCTGGCCTCTAAAACCCTCCTGAGAGGTTGCTCCTCTTTGTTCTGTTCTTGTTCTGTCCTTAGACCTTTTACGCCCACTACCAACACCCCTGAACCAGAACACTCACACACAACCAACCTCTATCTCTTCCTCCTAAACTCTCCAATCTTTCTCTCATGTTCAGAAGCACACACAGATCATTAGGTGAAACAACACACCTTGATACAGAGATATCCCTACCTGAGGTGTTGGACATCAAGGCTATCAGAAACAAATATAAGTTTTCTGCCTTCACCCTGAAGAAGATCATTTAAAAAGGAAATGCTAAAAGGAGCTTATACTCAGAAAAAAGCAATTTTAACATTTACTGGTATAGCGTGCAAGGGATTATCACTATTCATCCACCACAAGCTATAGGCTCCTCATTATCATCTGGCCAATAGGTGATTCACCTCAGAAATCACAGGCTTAGAGTCCACTTCGAAGGACCATTTGCAGCACCAAATATTTTAGCTAGGGGCTTTAGAAGCAGAATTTGAAATGGGAATTATCATATTAGAGATTTATTGAGGGACTGCTCTAAGATAGGGGTTCTTAACAAGGGGTCCATGAGCTTGAATTGAAATTCAAAAAAAACATTATTCTTGTGGGAATGTTTTGGTGTGGGTGTGATATATTTATTAAATAATACACAATATAGTGTGGGGTTAGTAAGGGGTCCGTGGTTTTCACCTGACAGGCAAAGGGGTCCATGGCAAGGGTTAAGAACTCCTGCTCTAAGGAGATGAGGAATAAAGAAAGCAGCATGGGTAGAAGAAGAATACAATCAAGGAAGTAGTCTCAGCTGAAGACTTGCTTCAACCTGAGTCCACACAGAGCTTTGCAGCACAAATTATATTACGGAGATAGTTTAACCTTGAGACAATGGGTCAGTTTTTTGTACAACCATCCTGTGTAATCAATCTGCCATTGATCATTGGCTACCTTGGGAAGATACTTACATCCCATTTGGCCAAGAGTGCTCAATAAACATTCACAGCATTTAGGGAATAGGTACACCAGCCTCCTGAAGGGGATCTGGTCAGGAAACCAACCATATCCTCTAGGAATTTGCTGAAGAAGGGACACACATTATTGGAAGTTATGGTTGGTGAATGTGGTTTGTTTTTTGACTTGTGCTGAATTCATGGTTATTCACTCCATAACTATTCTTTACATTGTAAAACTGTGTTTTACTAATTATTCTGGCTTCTATATTTCATAATAAAATGGAAATGTGGAATAAGGCAAGTCAAAAAGCAGGTTAAGTAATATACACAGTATGATATTATTTCTGTGAAAAGTGCAAATTACTACCACAAAACAAATCTATACATTTTTGTCAGTACTTAAATTTTTTTGTACTAAAGCACTGAAAATTGTCCAAATTGTTCACATATGGGCACACACTGGGCAGGAGGTCAACAGGAACTTTTGCCTTTTTGTTGCTATTCATATTCATCTCTTATTTGAGTACCTAAAATAATAGAAATAAAATGTAAGTCAGTTATGAGGGTTTCCAATTCCAGGTAAGATGCAGTAAACAATCTCCATAGTATAACTCCCATTAAATGCAACTAAAACCTGGAGAGAATTCATGAGGACTTTATTCAAGTACTCTGAAATATAAATGGTAGCAGGTAAATTAGGGAAACATAGAAGAACTCAGGGTATGAACAGAAGTGTTCACCTTGAACTCACATGCAGTCCAAATCACAGAACTATGTACCAGGCACAGACAGAATAAGCTCCAAGAGAAAAATTATCTTTTTCATTTGAGTAGGAAAGATGGATCATAAAGTACAAAGATGGGCAGGAGGGTAAACATCTAATACTATGGGAGTAGTATCCTCTTTGATCAAAGTACCATAATACAAAGTGGGTGGTGAGAATCTCTAAGTATTTTTTCTCTCTGTCCTCCCATTATTTGGCCCCTGAGTTAGACCCAAACACCTGAAGTGTACATGATAGAATGTGATAAAGTCTCACATTCTTATTTGCCTCAGACCAGGAAGAAGAAACTCTCAGAATTCAGAAAATGCCAGCCCAAATTTGGGAAGGAGACAGCTCAAGAAATAATCCTATAAATTTGTGTACGGACTGATGATTTCACCTCTGAGCTGTACAAGCATGGATTTGACCATAAACAATGCACCAAAGATTTTGAGAAATGGAATATCACACTGTTCAGGTTCCAGATTAGGTGTCACATACATGACATAGACTAGAGCAGCAATGCAGGGCCTTATAAATTGTACTGACATTTGAACCACAGCCTGCAGAAGGCAGGCTGGAACTTGCAGAAGGAACCAACTGGGTCAATTGCCTGCTAAGAGAATAAAATAAACTTTTCCCCTTACACTTAAGAAAGAACAAGAATATCATAGTACAATATCTGAAATGTCCAGGAAACAAATCAAAATTACTTGACATATGAAGAAACAGGAACTCCCAGGAATAAGCAACCCAAAAATGCCAACCCAAATGACTTCAATATTGGACTCATAGAAAACTGTTTCAAGACAGCTATTATAAGCATGTTATAATATCAGCAGGTTATGGGAGTGGGGAATTTAGGGGGAGAACTTCCAGGAAAGATGGTAGAAAAGGGACCTCCATGACTCAGTTCTTCCAATAAAACAACTATTAAACAGGAAGGAACTGTCTTTAATGGCTATTCAGGGTATCCAGAGGCCAGAAGAACACTGTACAGCATCCAGAGAAAAGAGTAGGAGGAAGAGGCTGATAAACTATGGGAGAGACCTGTGAATTGCTCTATCCATGAAGCAGCTACTAGTGTATATTCCATACTATTTTCTTTTTAATTTTATAAACTGCTTTATTGAGGACATATAAGAAATAAGACCAGCCACAACATTTTTTTGCTGTTTGAAGACAATTTAATTATCTATTATCTTCTCTTTATAAGAATAATAAAAAAAAAGTGAAAAAAATAAGAAGTTTGGGCTTACTGAAATGCATGATATTTGCTGCAAGCAATTGTCATTGGTGGTGGCTGTAGTCTTATATTAGTCCATTTTGTGTTTTTTTTTTACAAATCAATTTTATTGATGTATATTAATGAAGCATAAATCCATCCAAATTGTACAATCAATGGTATTTGGTGTAATCACATTGTTTGCAATCCTCACTTCAATCATTTTTAGAGAATTTTCATTATTCCAATAATAGTAATAAAAAACAAAATAAGAAACACAAAAAACTCATCACTTCTCAATCTCTCTATGACTCCACTGCCATACATAGCTGCTATTCTGTTTCCATCTCTGTAATTTATTTGTATTTATATTTTGTAGAAACATATATGCAATATCATCCATATTCATATTTCACATGAGGTTCCACTATGTTATACAGTGCCATATTATATTTTTTAGCTTTCCTTCTACTAATATACATGACCTTAGACTTTCCCTTTCAACCACTGTCATACCCATATAATAACTCTGCTAGTTACAAACACCATGATGTGCTTTCTTCATTTCTATTCATTTCTAAAGATTTACAAACAATCTTTTTACCAATTCTGCACAAATTAACCATCATCTTTTCATACTCTACCTTCATTCTATTTTCTGGGCACCTATGTTCTAATTATTAATGCAATAAATTTAGTTCACACAATATATTTAGCTCATAATAGCACAATCATACAGTATCTGCACTTTTGTGTCTGGCTTGCTTCACACAATATAATGTCCTCCAGGTTCATCCATGTTGTCATATGCTTCACAACTTCATTTCTTCTCACAGCTGAATAATATTCCATCTTGTGTATACACTACCAGTTGTTTGTCCATTCATTGATTGATGGACATCTGGGTTGTTTCCAACTTTTGGCAATCGTGAATAACACTGCTATAAACATCAGTGTGCAGATGTCTGTTTGTGTCACTGCTCTCAGTTCTTCTGGGTATATACCTAGTAATGGTATTCCCAGGTCCCATGGCAAGTGTATATTCAACTTCCTTAGGGACTTCCAAACAGTCCTCCACAGTGGCTGTAACATTCTACATTCCCACCAAGAGTGAACTTGCATTCCTATTCTCATCCTCTCCAACATTAATTTTCTGACTTTTTAAAAGTGGCTAATCTTATAGATATAAAATGATAATTCATTGTAATTTTGATTTGCATTTCTCTAATCATTAATGATATTGAACAGTTTTCAATGGGTTTCTTTGCTATTTCTATTTCTTTGGAAATTGTCTTTTCAAGTCTTTTGCCCATATTTTAACTGGGTAATTTGTCTTTTTATTTTTGAGTTGTATGAGCTCTGTAGCTATCATGGATATTAAACCCTTATCAGATTAGTGATTGCCAAATATTTTCTCCCGTTGAGTTGGCTGCATTTTCACCCTTTTGGTAAAGTCCTTTGAGATGCAAATGTGTTTAATTTCGAGGAGGTCCCATTTATCTAATTTTTTTTTTTGTTACTTATGCTTTCTATGTAAGGTTTAAAAATCTACCACCTACCACAAGATCTTGAGGATGTTTTTCTTTACTTTCTTCAAGGAGTTTTATGGTGGTTGTTTTATGTTTAGGTCTTTCTTCCATTTTGAGTTAATTTTTGTATAAGGTGTGAGATTGGGGTCTTCTTTCTTTATTTTGCATATGAATATCCAGTTCTCCCAAAACCATTTGTTGAATAAACTGTTCTGTCCCAGCTGAGAGGGCTTGACAGCCTAGTTAAAAAACACTTGATGATAGATGTGAGGGTCTATTTCTGAGTTCTTGATTCAGTTCCATTGGTCAATCTGTGTGTCTTTATGCCAGTACCATGCCATTTTTACCACTGTAGCTAAGCAATATGCTTTAAAGTCAGGAAGTGAGATTTCTCCATCTTTTTTCTTCTTTTTGAAGACATTTTTGGGTATTTGGAGACACTTACCCTTCCAAATAAATCTGATAATTGGCTTTTCCATTTCTGCAAAACAAGCTGTTGGGATTTTTATTGGGATTGCATGGAATCTGTATATTAGTTTGGGTAGAATGAACATCTTAATGATGTTTAGTGTTCCAGTCCATGAACACAGAATGTCTTTCCATTTATATGTCTTCTAAAGTTTCTTTTAGCAATGTTTTGTAGTTTTCTGAATTCAGGCCCTTTATATCCTTGGTTAAGTTCATTTCTAAATATTTGATTCTTTAGTCACTATTATAAATGGATTTTTTCCTGATTTCCTCCTAAGATTGCTCATCAGTAGTATATAGAAACACTGTTGATTTTTATGTATTAATAGTGTATACTGCCTCTTTGCTGAACTTGTCTAGTAGCTTTGTTGTGCATTTTTCAGGATTTTCTAGATATCGGATAATATCATGAGTGAATAGTGAACGTTTTCCTCTTCCTTTCCTGTTTGGGTGCCTTTTATTTATTTATCTAGCCTAATTGCTCTAGCTAGAACTTCTAAAATAATAATGAATAGCAGCAGTGAGCATAAGCATCATTGTCTTGTTTGTGATATCAGTAGGAAAGCTTTCATTCTTTCACCATTGAGTACTATGCTAACTGTAGATTTTCATATATGCACTTCACCATATTGAGTGTTTCCTTCTATTCCTGTCTTTTGGAGTGTTTACTTTTTTATCAAGAAAGGGTGCTGAATTTTGTCAAATGCCTTTTCTGCATCAATTGAGAGGATCCTGTGAATTTTTCTTCCAATTTATTAATGTAATTTATGATATTAATTTATTTTCTTGTTTTGAACCACTTTGCATGCCTCAGGTAAAACCCTTTGATCATCGTGTATAATTATTTTAATATGCTTTTGGATTTGGTTTGCAAGTATTTTTTGAGGATTTTTGCATCTATATTCATTAGTGATTTCAATCTGTAGTTTTCTTTTTTCATAGTATCTTTATCTGGTTTTGGTTTAATTTCTCTCTCTTGCTTAGTGATTTTTTTTAACATAACTTTTCTTTGATTTTTGGTTCACTGAATCCTAAGTCTTTAAAATTGCCCAGGTTAAGTTATCAAAATTTGGCCAGGACTCACTAATGGAACACAGATTTTCTGCCAGGGTATTAAGAGAAACCTAAAAGCATTTTTTCTCTATGCAATTTCCTGACCAGCCAGCAGATGGTGTTTGTCAGGGAACCTTTCCACACAGGTGTTTCCTTCAACCTCAACTTTCCAGTCCTTCTGGTCTGGCCAGATTTCAAATTCAAAGTGGGCTTTTTTGCCCAAATTCACTGAAGAGAAGCTGTCCAACTCACCTTCCCCCTTCCCTTGTAATAGCTGACAGAGAGTAAGATGTCTCCTCCCCTCTCAGTTGGCTGCAGTGAGCCAGGGACATTTTCCAGGCTTAATGTCTTGGAAGTGCAGGATGGGTGCTCTTTATGGCCATCCCAGGGATTTTCTAACTCATGTTTGTTGTTTTGGGTTCTTTATCTCTCTTTCCCTCATCCTCCTGTGAGTTGTGCAGCACTGTCCTAGTCTGCTGAACCCCAAAGCAGGTCCCTCTGACAGTTTTTGGCCCTTTCTCTGTTGCTTTTGTGAAAGAGTTGAGCCCTGCCTGCCTACACCAATGTCATCTTCCCAGAACAGCTCCCAACCATCCCCTACTTTTTCAGCAAGCCACTATAGGTCCAGTCCCTTCCTCACTGTTGGTGACAGAAAGGGTTGTAAACATCCTCCTACCCAAGAACAAGAGTGGGCACTGACTAGTTTATTATAAAGGTACCTAGAAGTGAAATAGATGGTCTACTAAATTTTTACTTAATCTGTATAAGCAGAAGTATTCTAGGTCCAGTGTCAGAAGTCTTACTTTAATCACAAACATAAAGAGTCACAGCCACTATATCAATTCTCAGATTTTTACCACTTTAAAGATGGATAATCCCTTGAATAAATGGGAGGTGTGGTCCCCTTAAGGAAGGACGCTGGTATACTGCCCAGACATTAGCTGTTATTCTATCTCCAATCCTTCCCCAAGTCCAAAGTGACTCATATTTTTTTAACCAAGTTGACTGTCCATTGGTGGAAAGGAAATAATCAGACATTTTGAGGATTAGTGACTCTGAACTGACATTCATACCAGGAGAACCAAAACGTACCCTGTAATCCACCAGTGAGAATAAAGGTTTATGGAGATCAAACAATCAATGGAACTTTAGTTCAGCTTCATCTTACAGTGGATCCACTGCATCTCTGAACTTATCTTGTGATTATTTCCCAATTTCTAGAATACATCATTGGAAAAAACATATCATCAACTGGCAGAATCCCCTCATTGTTTCCCTGAACTATTGAATGAGGGCTATTATGGCAGGAAAGGCCAAGTGGAAGCCACTAGAACTGTTTAGTAAAATAAGAGCTATGCTGCATTACTGGAGAGATTGAAGAGATTAGTGAAACCATCAAGTACTTAAAGGAAGCAGGCATAGTGATTTCTACCATATCCCATTCAATTCTTCTATTTTGGCCTATGCAAAAAACAAATGGTCTTGGAGAGTGACAGTGGATTACAATGAACTTACAATTTCAGTTGGTGTTCCATATGTGGTGTCCTGGTTGTGCAAATTAACACATCCCTTGGAAAATGCTATGTAGCCATTGATCTGGAATATGCTTTTTTTTTCCATACTAAGGTTTAGGAAAGAACATGAGAAACAGTTTACTTTGACCTGGCAAGGCAGCAATATACCTTCACTGCCTTATCTCAGAGATATACCAACTCTGAAGCTCTACATCATAATTTAATTGTAGTGAACCGGATCATCTTCCCTTCCATAAGACATCATGCTAGTCCATTAAACTGATGATATACAAACTGGATCTAGTGAGCAAGCAGCAGCAACTACTTATTGGTAAGACATTTGCATGTTAGAGAATGGGAAAATATCCAACAAAAATTCAGGGACCTTCTACCCCAGTTAAATTCCTGCATTCCCTATAAGTGTGTGGCATGTTAAGATATCCCTTTTGAGGTGAGAACAACCATTTGAATCTGGCCCTCCCATAACAAAAAAAGAGTTGCAACAGCTAGTGGGTCTCTTTTGATTTGGGGGTTGTTTCCCCCTTTTAATGTGCTTCTCAGGCTCATTTATTAAGTAAGCTGAAATTCTGCTAATTATGAGTGGGGACCAGACCAATAAAAGCTCCACAACAGGACCAGACTGCCATAAAAGCTGCTTTGCCACTTGAACCATATTATCCAGTGGAACCAGTAGTGCCTGAAGTTAAGTGGCATAGGTACTATTTGGAGTCTTTGGTAGACTCTTATAGGAGAATCACAATGAAGACCCTTAGGATTTTGGAGCAAAGTCCTGCCATAGTCTGCAGAAACTAATTTTGCTTTTGAGAAACACCTTTTGGTTTGTTGTTGGATCTTATTAGAAATCAAACACTTAAACAGGGGCCACCATATTACCATGTGACATGAGCTGGCCATCATGAACTAGATGTTGTCTAATCCACAAAGTCATAAAGTTGGGCATTCACAGCAGCACTCCATCATCAAATGGAAGTGGCATATATAAGATCTGGTTTGAGCAAGTCTTGAATGTACAAGTAAATTACATGAGGAAGTGGTCCAAATGCTCATGTCCCTCACCTAGTCACATTTCCTTCTTTCTTAGAGCCCACAACTATGACTTCTTGAAGACTTATCTATGATTGGTTGCCTGAGGAAGAGAAAACTTGGGCCTGTTTTACAGATTATTCTGTGTGATAAACAGGCATCATATGAAAGTAGAAAACTGCAGCACTAGAACTGATTTCTGGGATATCCCTGAAAGTCAGCAGTGAAATGAAATTCTACCAGTGGGCAGAACTATGAGCAGTTTTCCTGGTTTGACATTTTCCTTAGAAGAAGAAATGGCCAGAGGTGATTGTATATGTATTCTTTGGCTGTAGGTAATGTTTTTGGTCAGGTTGGAAGGATTATCATTGGAAAATAGTTGACAAAGTGATTTGGTAGAGAGGAATGTGAATAGAGCTTTCTGAATGGGAAAAATACTATGAATATGTTTGCATCCCATGTGAATACCCCACAAAGGGTATCCTCTGTATAGAAAAAAAATTAATGATAAACTTAATGATATGAACCATTCTGTGGATATAACACAACCTCTTCCCCAGGCACTTCTATGATTGCCCAATGGACACAAGAACATAGTGGTCAAAGTGGCTGGAATAGAGGTTATGCATGGGTTGAGCAATCATGTACTTCCACTCACCAAGGCTAACTTGGCTAAAGCCACTACTGAGTGCCCAATCTGCCAGCAGCAAAGACCAATGTTGAATCCCTGATATGGGGCCATTCCCTAAGGTAATCAAGCAGCTATTTGGTGGCATGTTGATTATATTGGACCACTTTATTTCCTTGTCTCCCTCCACCCAACACATACACAAAATCCTCCTTCATCTCTTCCTTTCTTTATGCTGAACTCCACAAATCCTTTCCTCATATTCAGAAGCATACAAATGCCTTTAGGCTGAAATATATAGCTCAGCTAGATACACTCACTTGAGAATTTCGTGCATTGGTCAACATAGGGTTAGGGCATCACAGCTTTAAGATGCAGTTTTTGTTTTGTGCCTTCATCTTGAAAGAGTTCATCCAATAAGGACATGCTAAAAGGAGATTCTGTTTAGAGAAAGAAAACTTTAATCTCTTATTGCTGCTTGTTTAAGAAGGTACAAAAAAACCCATATACATACAAAAGCCTCAAAAATTATATTTAAATCATTCTTTCCATTTGAGTATATTCATTCTACATAAGCCTTCCTTTAATAAGAAGGGAAAAAGAGATTAAAAGAGGTGCTATATCTCCTGTTTGAGTGTTCACACTTAAATTTACTAGGAATATCACTTATAAAAATTTACTTTTAGAGAAGTTACATACTATTACAAAGTTTCAGGGATATGAGACCATTTCCATGTTTCAAAGGAGCAATTTTAGTTGGAATTCAATAAACAAATGCTGAATGAAAGGAAAAATTGACTTGAAAACCTCTTTAAAAATATGAAATCACAATGTATTATTGTGTTTATCAAAGAGTATAAAATCTGTTAGAGTCTCTAGTATTAGTACTAATTTGCATAGAGGACTATGTTGGCCAGAGCCATACCCCCAATGGAGGGAGACCCTGGGAAAGAAGAAATAAGTGATGGGATTTTACAAATTTGGAAGATGTTAAGGATAGAAATATCTCTAGCAATCCCTGAGACCAGAGCCCTGGGTCCATATCTTAGAAATCAGGGCCTATAGAATTCATGAAAATGCTCTCAGAAGCCCCAGTCCAAGACAAAAGTGCGAGTCTACAACATCCGAATCAGAAAGGTTAATCTACAACTATAGGAAGATTCCATTGTTATCAGAGGAATTTTCTTCCTTCATCTGAGCAAACTTATAATTCATCAAACTAGTTTTCTTCAGTGACACAATGAACTCCACAAATCCTGACAATGAGTCAGGGGCACATATTTTACCAAAGTGCACATGGTAAAGTCGATAGCCCTTGAGTGGCATACTAAAACCACATTTTCATGTGTGGGAAAACACCCTCAGGTCTTTCTTTGAGGTTGAGCTCTCTGAAGAGAGAACCATCAGCTCTCCCCCAGTCTAATCAACATTGAGTCCTTGCTCAGCTCCCTGGAGTCTTTCCAAGAGGAACTGAGGCTTGACCCATGAGCCTGCTGTACTGGTGGAGGAGGACTTGAGGCCCTGCAATGTGGCCCCAGACTGGCTGGTGACCAGGGAAGGCATCTTCAGCTTCATGGCTTGTTTCAGTCCTGGTGAATGCAGAGAACTGTGTGAAAGAGGCATTCAGATGCCATGTCTTTTATGAGAAGTGTGGAGAGGCAGTGGCCCCACTCAGAACAACACCATCCAGACTGTGCTACCAGCTGGCCCAGAGATGCCTGAAGGCCAATATGAAAAGGAAGATATCTGTTCTCTGTTTAAAGAAGTTGGAAGTATAGAAACATGAATTGATCAGACTGCAGCAAGAGCCACTGATGCTGCAGATGCAGGAAGCCTGGTAAAAGAAACCAAGAGCAGCACATCCTCAGAAGCAGAGGGTGAAGCATGTAAAGATCTGTTGTAAGAAACACTGACTTAGAAAAAGAAGGGTGCTTGAGCTGTGAAATGTGAGCCTTTCAATGAAGACCTCCCATCAGGCTATTTCAATCCATCTCCTCTTTAAGAAACTCCACACCACCCATTGCAATGTCCCCAACCCATCTGTGCTCCAACTTCATGGGGAGCAACCGCCCTAGGAGGAAGTAGACTGAAGCAGCCTCAGAACAGCTAAAGTCAATGAAGGCTGAGACTCACACAGGCCAAGAGGCTATAGAATCCTCGTCTGGACAATAAGCTCTACATGACCCTAAAAAAGATCCACCCTGTGAGTCATGAAAAAGAAATGGGGTTTCACTGGGATATGGGAAACTGGGAGAGAGGCTCACCCAAAAACCTCTAGGGAAATTTAGATGGTGTGGGGGATGTAATTGCCTCTTTTTGCAGAAGGAACAGGGAAGATGCCAGGCTGTGGGAACACCTACCTTCATGTGCACAATGAGAAGGAAGCCCTACATGCAAGGACTGCTAAGCTCCCTCACAGAAACCTCCAGGCAGAGAAAAGTAGGAGAGCACTGAGAGAGGAGATGAGGTAATGAAGGGAGCTCACCACATCCAAGCCTACAGGCTTCACAGAGACAATATGGGTTTTAGGTTATGATGTTTGTTATCACTTGGGGGATTAGATTAGAGATGGAAACTTGTGTAGAAGAAGCCCATTGGCATTATCATTTCCTGTATAACAGTAGAATTGGTAATTCATGGAGAATTCCTTCAAAGGATCTCATAGGATGCAAGAGATCCATAGGAACATTTTCTTTTCATAAAACATTTTACTTCTTGGTTTTGCACAAATCAATGACACATATGGCCTTTCTTTTTCTGTGTTAGAACCTGACTTATCCTGAGATCATAAAACTGGAAGAAAAAAACCCATCTGAGACTAAGGAGTAAAAGAAAAGCTAAGGTCTCCAAACCCTAGAGAGAACAGCAATTACATAGATAATCAGATGTAATAATTGGAAGGAACAGAATCATGCCCTGATTCAATAGTGCATAGAGTAGTCATATCCATGGCCACAAATCCCTTTGCTGGGAACACCTGGGTTTGCTGGGGTCATGTCCCTCTCTTCAGGATATTAGACCTAAAGTATCACAGGGAGTCTTCAGGAGCACACAAAGGGTGATCAGTGTCTCCAGGTCTGGCATATCCATCCATAGACTTCCATATTTGTATTTCTCAGAGAGACAATGATGGCTCCTGTGATAGACAGGGTCTGAAATA
>JAQZBX010047115.1:0-20566 GCA_029593785.1 Cabassous unicinctus | reverse complement strand
CAGCAAGAGAAAAGGGAATCATCACAGACAAGGGATGTGCACTAAGAATAAGAGCTGGTGTATCATTGATATAAAGGCAGTGGCCACCAGTGGTTCTGAGGGGAGGGACAGGGAAGACTAAGTGTAACATGGGGCATTTGGGGGACATTGGAATTGTCCTGCATGACATTCCAATGACAGATTCAGGCCATTATACTTCTTGTCAAAACCTATAAAATAGTGCAATGCAAAGTGTAAACCATAATGTAAACTAAGACCATGGTTAGTAGCAATGATTCAATATGTGTTCATCAATTATAACAAACATATTGCACTAATGAAAGATGTGGTTAGTGGGGGAAAGTGGGGGAGGGGTGGGATATATGGGAATCCCCTTTATTTTATTTATTTATTTATTTTTGAGATACTGGGGCCTGGGGATTGAACCCAGGACCTTGTATGTGGGAAGTCAGTGCTCAACTACTGAGTTACATTGGCTTCCCCTTGAATCTTTCATGAAACATTTACATATTCTAAAGCTTCTTTAAAAATAAAATAAAATAAAAGATTAAGTGCTGATTTTTCATCACAACCATGAAAGCAAGAAGGCAGTGGTATGATATATTTAACACACTGAAAGAGAAAAAATGTCTGCCAAGAATCTTAAATCTGGAAGATAGGCCTTCAAATGAGGGCAAGTTTAGAATATTCACAGATGAACGGAAACTGAGAGAGTTTTTAACCAAGAGACTGGCTTTGCAGGAAATACTTAAGGGAGTGCTACAGTCTGAAAAGAAAACACAGGAGAGAGAGGTTTAGAAGAGGGTCTAAAAACGAAGATTATATCAGCAAAAGTAACTGAAAGTGTAAAAAGAGTAGTGAAAATAAGATATGACATATAACACCCAAAGGTCAAAATAGGTGAAGTAAAAACTGCCTTTACAGAAATAACATTGAATATTAATGGATTGAATTATCCAGTCAAAAGACACAGACTGGTGGAATGGATAAAAACATATGAGCCACCTATAATCTGTCTACAAGAAACTCACCTTAGAACCAAGGATACAAGCAGCTTGAAAGTAAAAGGCTGGAAAAAGATATTCCATGCATGGAGTAAACAACAACAAAAAAAAAGCTGGAGTAGCTATCTTTATATTGGGTGAAAAAGACTTTAAAAGCAAAGCTGTTATTAGGACAAGGAAGAATATTATATTTAATAAAAGGGGCAATTCAACAGGAAAAAGTAATCATAAATGTATATTCACCTACCCCAGATGCACCAAAATATATGAGGCAAACACTGGCAAAACTGAAGGGAGAAATAGACATCTCTAAAATAAGAGAGATTTAATACACCAATCTCATCATTGGATAGAACATCTGGGCAGAGAATCAACAAAGAAATAAAGAGTTTGAATAATGTGATAAATTAATTAAACCTAATAGACATATACAGGACATTGCACCCCCACACAGCAGGATATACATTCTTCTCAAGTGCCCATGGATTTCTCTCCAGAATAAACCATATGTCAGGTCACAAAACAGATCTCAATAAATTTTTAAAAAAATATTTTTTATTTATTTTTAAAAGATACTTAGATTACATAAAATGTTACATAAAAAAAAAAATAAGAGATTCCCATATGCCCCACTCCCCACACCTCCCACTTTTCCCCACATTAACAACTTCTTTCATTAGTGTGGTATATTCATTGCAATTAATGAACACATTTTGGAGCATTGCCACTAAGCATGGATTATAGTTTACATTTAGTTTACACTTTCTCCCACTCAATTCTGTGGATTATGGCAGGATATATAATGGCCTGTATCTGTCATTGCAATGTCATACAGGACAATTCTAAGTCCTGAAAATGTGCCCATATCTCAATAAATTTTAAAAGATCAAAATTGTACAAAGCACTTTCCCTGATCAAAAGGGAATAAAGCTAGAATATAGCAACAGGCAGGAAAATGGAAAATTCACAGATATATGGAGATTAAACAACACACTCTTAAATAATCAGTGGGCCAAAGAAGAATTTGCAAGGGAAATCAATAAGTAACTCAAGAAGAATGAAAACAAAAACACAACATATCAGAACCTATGGGATGCAGTGAAGGGAGTGCTGAGAGGGAATTTATGGCTCTCAATGCCTACACTAAAAAAGAAGAACTAGCTTAAAATCAATGACGTGATTACACACTGTAGGAACTATAAAATGAACAGCAAACTATTCCCAAAGCAAGCAGAAGGAATGAATTAACAAAGATCAGAACAGAAATAAATGAAATTGAGAATAAAAAAACAATAGGGAGAATTAACAAAACCAAAAGTTGGTTCTTCAAGAAGGTTAACAAAATCGGAAAACCCTTAGCTAGACTGACAAAGAAAAAAATGAGAAATGATGGAAATAAATAAAATCAGATATGAAAATTGGGACATTACTAGTGATCCCAAGAAATAAAAAATCATAAGAGGATACTATGAACAAATGTACAACAACAAACTAGACAATGTAGATGAAATGGAAAAATTCCTAGGTCTGTACAAACAACCTACAATGACCCCAGAAGAAATAGATGTCTTCGACAAACCAATCACAAGTAAATAAATTGAAAGAGTTATCAAAAATGTCCCAAAATGAAAAGCCCAGGACCAGATGGATCACAGGTGAATTCTACCAAGCATCCAATCTTATTCAAATGCTTCCCAACAATTGAACAGGAAGAAACCCTACCAAGCTCATTTTATGAAGTCAATATCACCCTGATACCAAAGCCAGATAAAGATATTACCAAAAAAGAAAATTAAAGACGCATTTCCCTAATGAATATGGATGCAAAATCCTCAACAAAATGTTCACTAATTGAATCCATCAACACATTAAAGGAATTATCCATCATAATCAATTGGGTTTTATACAAGGCATGCAAGGGTGGTTCAACACAAGAAAATCAGTCAGTGTAATAGACCACGTTAAGAAATCAAAAAAGAAAAATCACATGATCATGTTGATTGACACAGAAAAGGCATTTGATAAAATACAGCATCCTTTCTTGATAAAAATACTCCAAAAAATAAGCATTGAAGGAAACTTTCTCAACATGATAAAGGGAATATGTGAAAAACCCACAGCTAACATTGTACTCAATAGTGAAAAAGTGAAAGCTTTCCCGTTGAGATCGGTAACAAGGCAAGAATGCCCACTGTTACTCAATATAGTGCTAGACTCACAGACCTAGAGTCTGGAGATAGGTTTACAGGAGACAGAAAGGGAGTAGAGGGTGGTGAGCCAATGCATATATAGGCAATCTATGATAAGGTGGAAGGGTGTAGTGGTACAGTGGATGGGCATAACAGTGGTGCAGTGATGTGATTGGGTTCAGTGGTGATGGTCTGTGGGGGGGAGTACGATTGGGGGAGGTCGGACTATCCTTGGAACAAGGGGGAAGGTTGAGGGAAGGAGCAGGTGAACTCTGGGGATTTGAAGGTCTGTGGTTAAAACTACAATGCTAAGAATGTTCTTTTGGCAAATATGGCAAAGGAGGGTTACTGATATAGGATGTCAGATGTGACGGATATATGGGACAGGGTGTACCTGAGGAGGCAGGCCTCTATGGAATATGTAGTGTTCATCTTGCCATAGTGTGCTATATCAGTGGGTGGAGACCCACACAATAAACAAGAAAATATTAAACTTCTATTCTGGGGAGTCCTGCTATGTTCTCAATTAGAGGGACAAGAATCCCTCAAGAACATAGGCAGTGCCTAATAAAAGAAAACAGACCAATATGCCAAGACCTCAATGTTATTGCAAGTAACTATGAATCTTATTCTTCAAAAATTGAAACTTAGTGTTTATCACAGTTTCCAAGGGGAGGGGGAAAGAAGAATAGAATAAATGGAACATAGGGCATTTTTAGGGCATTAGAATTGTTCTGCATGATTTTGCAATAACAAATACAGGCCATTTTAAATTTCATCAAAACCTATAAAAGTGTATGGTCCAAAATGTAAACCATAATGTAAACCATTGACCATGGTTAGTAGCAATGCTTCAATATTTCTACAATTGTAACAAATATAACACCCATGGGTAAAATGTTATTAAATAATGGATAGGGGAAAGGGGGAAGGTGTTGGGTATATGGGAATCCCCTATATTCTCTATGTGACTTTTCTGTAACCTAAAGCTCCTTTGAAGATAAAACGAAAAAAAAAAAAAAGATACTGGGGGAATATATGGAAGAAAATGTCACCGTACATACAAGATGACAGATCTTAGTGTGATGAAAGACACAATGTCTTTAAAAATTTCTATTTCAAAATTTAAAACTTTTTTGTATTTTATGTTATTTTTAAAGCTATTATTTCATTTTCTTATTAATTTTATTTTGCTATTTTGTTGCCTTCATTTTTGGAGATGTTTTGGATCACAGAAAGGTCACAACTGGCAGGGGAGGATCACTGGTGCGGGGTGTCAGTGCTGGGGGAATGAATGGGGAGGGATTCACCCAGAGCATACCTCCAAGGAATATGAATATATTCAAGTGTTCATGGGGCATTGCTTTGGTGGGTTGAGATCCACACAGTAACCGAAAGAAAGTTGAATTCTCATCCTGGGGATTTCTGCTACATTCTCTAATAGGACAGCAAGAATCCCCCAAGTACAAGGGCAGTGCCTTGTGAAAGAAGACAAACCATAATGCCAGTCCCTTGACACTGATGACTATACTTATGAATCTTTTCTTGTGAAATTGAAACTTAGCCTAGTATTATATACTGCCTAAGAGTTACCTCCTGAAAGTCCCCTTGTTGCTCAAATGTGGCCTGTCTCCAAGCCAAACTCAACATATAAACGCACTACCTTCTCCCCAGCATGGGACATGACTCCTGGGGTTGATCCTCCCTGGCACCAAGGGATTATTGCCAAGCACCAATCAGCAATGCATCTGAAAAAAGACCTTGACCAAAAAGGGGAAATGGTAAATACAAATGAGTTTTTATGGCTAAGATATTTCAAAGTGAATCAGGAGATCATTCCAGAGGTTACAGTTATGCAAGTCTCAGCAGGACCTCATTGACTGCCACAGTAAACAGTGTCTCAAACAGTGGGGCTCCTGAGGGCTCTAGAGCTATCCAGAAACTATAAGCAGGGCAGACAGCTCAGGAATTCGTCACCCTGTCAGTGGGCCTTACTTTGGAATTTATGCTCACCAGTGTAACAGAGTTAGACTCATTTATAGTTTCCCTACACATGGCTCTTCTGCCCCTTTTATCTGAACCTATAATTAGCACTATACTTATTAAATATATGTCCCAGAGACTTAAATCTTTGGTCTGTCCATGTGCCAGTTGAGCCCTGAATCTTAGCAGAGTTGCGACACCTACTCTCCAGTCATTGGACTCACCAGGGCAACTAACAAAGAGATGATGATGGACAATGTCCATCCCAAGGAACAGAGAGTGTCTGCAACTGCAAGCAAGATAGCTCCATCCATCTGCCCCATGGGATCTAAGTCCCCCTCAATTAGAAACAGGTGGGCATCACCATCCCAAAATCCTCAAGATTGGGGAATAAACAATGGACTAAAGTAGGCATTATTATTCTATTATAGACATTATTATTCTAGCAATGGAAGAACTATTATCATTGATATAAAGGCAGTGGCTACCAGAGGTTCTGAGGGGAGGAGGAGGGAAGAATAGGTGTGATATGTGGGCATTTTGGGACATTGGAGTTGTCCTGCATAGAGTTGCGGTGACAGCTGCAGGCCATTATGCATTTTGTCATGGCCTGTGGGGTTGTGCGGGACAGAGTGTGGAATGTGGTGTGGACTATAGTCCATGACTGGTGGCATTGAATTGGAGTTTGTTCATCAATTGTGGCAGGTGTGCCACACAGATGAAGGATGTTGTTGGTCTGGGGGAATGGGGGGGGGCATGTGGGAGTCCCCTATATTTTTTGTGTGGCATTTATATAATCTAAATCTTCTTTAAAAATAAGTAATAAAAATTAATTTAAAAAAGATATAGTGCTAGATTTTCTAGCTAGAGGAATCAGGCAAGACAAACAAATAAGTGTCCAAATAGGAAGGGAAGAAGTAAAACTTTCGCTATTTGCTGATGATATGGTCCTATACCTAGAAAGTCTCAAAAAATCTACAACAAAGCTACTATAGCTAATAAACAAGTTCAGTAGAGTGGCAGGATACTAGATTAATATGCAAAAATCATCTTTCTATACACTACTAAGAAGCAATCTGAGGAGGAAGTTAGGAAAAAATTCCATTTACAATACTGACTAAAAGCATCAAATCTTTAGGAATAAACTTAACCAAGCATGTAAAGACTGTGAGACTGTGAGTACAAATATGAGAGTGTTCGCTTATGAACTATAATGAATATACAATATTAATACATGGTGTTAATAGTAGGGAGTGTATGAAAAAAATACAACAAATATAAGCTATGGACCACAATTAGTGTCAATATTCTGATGATGTTCTTTCACAATCTTTAACAAACGTTCCACAACAATGTAAAGCATTGGTGGAGGGGTGATATATGGGAATTCTGCATATTATGCATGAATATTTTGTAAGTTTATAACTTCTCTAACAAAAAATATATTTTTTTTAAATTGCATAATATAGAACTCTACCCAAAAAGACTCTGATTTAGTAACTCTGAGTTATGAAGAGTTCGGGAATTTTCATTTTAAATAACCATTGCAACTGATTCTGATGCATGAGGGGGTAAGATCTAGATGTGGATATATTCTTTAACTGAGCATTCTAGTCACAATTTGGGGGGGACAGTCAATTCCAAAGTGCTTCAAAACTATAGTCAGAAAATTATGGAAAAAATTAATAATGAGATAATGTGGACACAAAGGGAATAGAAAAAGAAGGGTTTGGAGAATTAACTGTTCTTTCCCAAAGTGCATGAAACACTTTTCAAACACAGAGATCTTGCTTCAACTTTTATTTCCAAAATCCTAGTTCTGTTTGGAGTTGGACAGGAGAATTCTGACCCGCAGAAGAGCACAGATGAACAACAGAGATGATCAAGTAAATAATTGGTAAAATATAATGTATAAAGCAGAACACGGTGTCTAATAAAGAGAATATTTGCAATATTTGTTGAATAAAATTAATAAATGCATTAATTAATTAATAATTAATAGTAGTACAGAAGCAGTATATTTGTACAGATATTAGAACTTTCAATTCAACAAAATTTTCCTGTAACTTAATTCTGGGGAATTAAGTAAAACTATGTAAAACTATGTTAAACTATGTAAAACTATGTTACATTTGACAGTAGTGTCATTGTTTAGCCAATAACCTTTTCATTGCAAGTAGCAGAAACCCCAACTCAAAGAGGATTTAGAAGAGAGAGAGAGACAGAGAGAGAGAGAGAGACAGAGAGAGAGAGTGTAAAGATTTACAAAAGTGGGAAGCCCAAGAGTAGATCTTATAACTTCAGGTACATCTGGATCCAGGGGCACAAAAGACTTTTTTAAAAGTTCTGGCTCTCTCCATCTCTATGCCCTTCATTTCTCTGTGATGGTTCCATTCTCAAGCAAGCTCGCCCTTCATAGCGACAAGATGGTTGCTATCGGCTCCAAGTCTACATCTTAGTCAACCAGTAATTCTACCAGTAGAAAGAAAAGAAAATACTTTATCCCAATAGTTTGAGCAAAAGTCCCCAAGTGAGCTCTGATTAGACTTGATTAAAATGAGTTTGGCCACATGCCCATCACTGAACTAATCACTGTAGCCAAGGGAACTAGCTCAGGCCTGTCACACCCCTACACCTAGACTTGGAACATGGCTAGTCACACCTGAACAGCATGGACTGAGAATGGAAAAAAATGGTAGTTCCCAAAGGAAAATTAAGATGCCTTTACCAACAGGTAAAATCTACAAAGGTCTACCATAGGTATTGTCAAACAGAAGCCCTACTGAATTAACCAAGAGAAATGGCCTTTAAAGAAAAATTCATGTGAGAGCAAGTATATTAATTGTAGCAATCCTAGGTCAGAGGCATGTGTAAATATCTTTGTTGCTAAAAAAAAAAAAAAGAAAAACAGTCGAAATTTAACACTTAAGATAAGAACAGTTTGGGAAACAGTTTGAGAAACATTAAGATAAGCAACAATCAGTTTGACAGTCCTCCAGGGAAGTAGTGTAGAGATTCATAAACTTGTAGGTTTAGAAGGACCTTAAAGACCACCTGCAATAATTAACAGGATTGGAGATGGAAAAATAAGGAATTTCAGACTCTGGCCCCTTCCTACCTGTCCATTCCTACCTCTCATCACTTAATCCCTTGTTCTGCTTTCTAACCTTTACTATCTGCTACAAGAGCCACTAGCCACATGTGGTCATTGAGCACTTGAAATGTAGCTAGTTCAAGCTGAGATGTGCTCTAAGTATACAATACACATCTAATTTCAAAACAGTATGAAAAAATATGAAATGTATTTTAATATTTTTATATTGATCACATGTTGAAATAATGTTTGGGATATAGTGAGTTAAATGAAATACATTATTAAATTAATTTCATCTATTTCTTCTTACCTTTTGAACGCAGCTACTAAAAATTTTTAAATTATATGTCATTTTTGGCTCATGTTCGGTTTCTATTGTACAGCATAGTCCTAGTCACACTGGCAGTGGCTGTAACATGCCACGCTCTTCCTAATTTCCCGACCATTGCACATGGCCTAGAACACTCCTACTTCTGTTCATCCTTGAGGACTCAGCATGAGTCATCATATCAAGGAGATGTTCCCTGAACTTGAAGTCCCCTTGTATGTGTTCTGACAGCTCCCTGCATCACATTCTTCACACAGTGTTGTTAGGAATTGCCTGATTTTCTGCAGTCTAAGTCCTTGGAGTTCAGGCACTGTATTTATCTTTTTCAGCACTGTATCCTGCACCCTGTGCCTGGCATCTAGTAATTGCTTAATAAATATTTGCTGGGATAATATTGAATAATTGATATTACATTACTCTCACTAGTTTTCCATGAACTCAAGTCTCCTCTTGCTTCCCAGAAACAGGAATTGTATCCTAACTTCAAATTTCTGGTCTTCAAGTTTTCTGGAACTTAAGACCCTTTCCTTAACTCCTAAAGATCAAGAGTGATTCATCAGCATTTTCTTCCTTACAGGTGGCACAATGGAGGGGTTTTGTCCCAGAGATTTGAAAGAGGACCTTCTGATGGAACCACAGTAGCATGTTTCATAGCTAGTGGATATCTGCAATCAAAATGTTTTGTGATCTCAGCATCAAGATAAACAGCTTTTATAACTTTCACATTTAAAACACATGCCATATTTACTTTCCAGCTTTTTAATTATAAAATCAATAGTGTTAATGATTTAAGCATTAGCTTGCTCTCTGGGAATTCCAGAACTCTTCTTTTTGAGGCATAAATTTATAAGTTGCTCAATTTACCCAATTTGTCAGAACAATTTTCATTAGTAAATATGACTATTTAATGAAAAGAAACACTGGCATGAGCTCCTTCTCTTAAGCATGTAAATGACTTACTGGAAGAAATGAAATCTATGAGTGAATTATCTCATTTACTATTTCTGTCATGCAACTATCACCTGCAGATGTCTTTGAAGTCATCTTGTTTTGTTTTGGAGTTGGGTTTTTGTTGTGATTTGTTTGTACCTTTTTATTTGTTTAATTAACAATAAAAGGAAATCAGTGATATATAGGGTGTTTCCCTAAACATGAACTACTTGTAAAAACTATTTTAGGTTTTCTCAAACCTTTGTTTTGCTGTTTGCTCTTACTAGATCCTACTATAAATGAAATAATTAGATATGGGTATGTAAGTACAAGAAATTAAGTTAAATACCATTATCTGTGTACTGTATTTTTTGTCTCGAAAAGTATTTTCACATATATTGTTTCATTTGACCCTCAATGAAAGGTGTTGTTATACCTGTTTAAAAATGAATAAAGTGAGAGAAGTCAACAGGCTTGCCCAAGTATGGGAACCAAGTGTCTAAAAGGGAAGATCAAACACTGACATAAATAATGGCAATGTAAGATGGAAAGGGTTAAGTGCACAGGCAAGGATTCAATAGAACATTATAAAAATTCAGAGGTAGGAGAAATTACTGACTGCAAGAGAAGGACTAAAATATTTCACTAAGGTGATAATGTTGGATTTTATCCTCAGCAACTAAACTTTGAACATACAGAGATTGTGAGCATGGGACAAGAGCATGGAGACCTCATAAGTAACCCATGGAGGTAAAACAATGATATGTACACAGGACCAGTGAGTGGCTTCCATTTCATGAAAAGCAAACGCTGTCCACTTCATGAGCCAAAGGCTGCATGCAATCAAATCTCCCTACTCTGTCTCCTAGGCTTTGACAATTGCCTGTGTCTGGTTATAATTCCTATCCTTTAACTCCACTCTTCCTTATTCACTCATTTATTCTTACATTTATTCATTCTTTCAACAAACATCAGTATATCTAAGAACACAGCTAGATACCATTTCCAAAGATTAGCAGGGAGAAAGCATTTCAACCACTCATTTTAAAACAGTAGAAGCTTTTAAAAGACAAGGTCCATTTTTATGTTTCTCTTTCACCTCTCAAAGCACCTGCCACAGAGCTGTGCTCAAATGCAAGCTGAGTACAGAAACATACAAAAATATCAGCTGGTTTTAAATTAATTTGAAAGTTGGTTAACAGAAAACTGGCCCTTTTCTCTAACAAGATCAGTTAGTGTCCTTTATCTGTTACCTCTTTAAAGCTTCATTGCATTTCTAATGACAGCAATCTGAGCATCAGTGAGCATTTTCTATGTCCAGTTACTGGGCAGGGCACCAGGACAGTGAGATTGTCTAAGACATGACCCTTTCCCTCGATGAGCAGAGAGAGGTAAGTGCCAGGGGCCCTTCTAGGCTCCGAGGGTTCAACAGTGGTCAAGACAAGGAAAGGCCTTGTTCTCACAGAACTTCCAGACTAGAATGGGAAACCTAAATAATGAAGTATCCAATTACATGCTTCAAGATAATAGAACAATGCAATATGATGGATATTATTGAGTCTAACTCCTTTAGATAGGGACTCAGGAAAGATTTTCTGAAGAATTGACATTTAAGCTAAGACTGGGTTGACAGAAAGGGACCAGCCATGGGACAATCTAAGGACAGAATGGGGCAGTGGGAACAGCAAGTGCAAAGGCCAAAAGTCTGGAATAAGCTTAGCTACTTCATATACAGCTAACCATTTCCAGTGACAGAATTACTTTAAAAGAAGTTAGAAAAAAAAAAGAAGTTAGAAAATTCTTCACTTCTCAAATTCTCTGTTTCCCCTGCTGTACATAGCTGCTATTTCTGGCTTTTCTTGCACAATTATTTATTTATTAAACAATTTTATTAAAATATATTCACATACCATATGATCTATCTAAAGTGTACAATCCATGGCTTTTAGTATAATCACAGTGTTGTGCATTGATCATCACAAAAAATGTTTGTGAAGAATCTTCTCGATGGTCTGTTTTTTTCATTATTATTACTGAAATAATGAAAATGCTCTAATAATGATTGAAGTGATGACTGCACAACTATGTGTTTATACCAAATACCATTGATTGTACACTTTATGAATTGTATGCTTTATTCATATGTATCAATAAAATTGATTTGTTAAAAAAATCAAAATGCTATGAGGAAGGAAAAAAAAGAAGTTAGAAAGAGAGATTAACATACTAAGCAGTCAGTGATGAAAGTTATCCACAGAACTCCATCAAGATAATCTTACTTAAAGCACTTTCAGGGTGAACATGCATGTGCATGGTGAGTTAACCTGCTCTGTCAACCATGAGTTGGAGGCCACCCCTAACTGGCATGGTATCCTCTCTCAGTATCTGTCATGCTGTCAAGTTCTTGGCATCCCTGGATGCCTGTGCAAAAATGGCATTCTTAAACCATTGCAGTCCATCTGTCCATCTTCTCACCAAGTGCTTGTCCCTGACCTGAGGCTCTTGAGCACATCAGTTTAGTGCCAGTGTCCTATCTATCCATGAACTTAAGGTTTGTGCTGATCCAGCTGCCAAGTCAAACCGTGTGTGCTTATCACCCATGGATTTAAGGCAAATGCTGTCAAGACAAATGCAAAGAAATTCATTTAGGAGTTCTGTATTAAATGCCTGCTGAGATCTTAATACTTTTCAGTTAACCATGAAAAATTACCTATATAGATCTAGCTATCTCTGCCTATAACAGGGACCCAGAGACATAATTTCCTTTTCAGGCACATTGCTAACACTCTGTGCCTTCCTATATCACTCATCTAAAGTTTAGAGTGGAAATAGGGGGCAGCTATGTTCCTATGGGAATTCCTTGATTATTTTCATCTAGGAAATTGGGCTGGGTGCCTACTTTAAATCATAGGGTCAAAAAATTACAATGACTCCACCAAAAGAGGGTCAGAGCTAAATCAAAAACAAGATGACAACATCTTTCCAGAACCCTTAAGTTAGGAGCTCTTTCTACACATTTCCATAAATCTCTATACATCCTCTCTGATAGCTTTTATCACACTTGATTGTTATAGTTTGTGAGGTTTTATCTTCTCCATTAGAGTGTAAAGTAGGTAAGGATAAAAATTGTGCCTCTCTTGCTCATTACATTATCCCAGGTGTCTAGCCAGTATCTGGCATATTTAATAATTTGTTGAATTAATTAATGAGGCAATTCCTCCTAAACATTTTCCCAACCTAAAAAAAAAATCAGGCAATGAAGTCCAGTGCTCTTAAAATCTCCCTGCCAATCACAACTCTGGCTACCACCTACTGCATTCTCTATGCAAGGACACTGGCTGCATCTTGGTGCATCTTTCTGTAAGGCAGCTCTTGAGGAAAATTCATTCCAGGTACATGGATGATGTAAGATGGTGTGTGCTTACAGTGCGTATTCCATAAAATGAAGGAAATGGCAAAAAAGGAAAGAAAGACAAACAAAGCTTTATGTATCAGTAGAAATGTATCTTCTACTGCTCCATTCATAGGGATATTCCCTACCTCTTCTGTTCAGACCGAGCTTTTCAAGGAACAAGGATCTTTGTTTGCACCACAGTCCCTGAAAAGAAAGTACAAGAATCCCTGCTGTATTCAGAGAATTTATGGTGTGCCCATGAATCCATACATTTTTGCAAGTTTGGAACAACCCAATCCTAGGGGAACCACTCACACTGTAGATTTCTGTATCTATTAGGACAATTTTAGGACAAATGTGAATTGAGTCTAACTCTAACAAAATCAACATATCATGTTAGTTTTCCAACAAATGGAAGTAAAGGTCTTGAGGAAGAAGTGGCTGGAAGAGGCTCTATCAGGACAGGAAAACTCTTGAAGACAGTGCATCCTCTGAGGTCCTTTTACATCTTTTCTGGTCTTTGAAACAGAAGACTCCCTTTTTCATTCCAATTATTTTTTTGAGTAGTTTTAGGTTTACATAAAAATCATGAAGGAACTAGAGTTCCTATAAACCACCCCTACATGCAGTTTTCTTTATAATTAACATTTTGCATTAGTTTGCTGCCTTTCTTACAATTTAAAAAACTATATTAACTAATTAACTATAGTCCACAGTTTACATTAGGGTTCACTGATTGTATCATACAGTCATATGGATTTTTTTAAATGTTTATTTTAGTAACATGCATACAAAACCTAAAATTTCCCCTTTTAATTTCCCCCCTTTGATTAATATTCAAATATATAATCCAATGGTGTTAATTACATTCACAATGTTGTGCTACCTTCACCACCATCCATTACAAAAAAATGTGAGGGTTTATTTCTGAAATCTAAGTTCAATTCCATGGGTCTATATGTCTTGTCCTTGTGTCAGTACCAGGCTGTTTTAATTACTGTTTTGAAATCATTTATTAGCTATGGATTTTTCAGGGTTTTCTATATATAAGATCATGTTATCTACAACTAGAGAAAGTTTTATTTCCTTTCCAATTTCAATGCCTTTTATTTCTTTTTCTTGACTAATTGCTCTGGCTAGAAATTCCAGTACAATGTTGAATAACTGGTGACAGTGGGCTTCCTTGTCTTATTCCTGATCTTAGAGGGAAAAACTTTCAGCTTTTCACCATTGAGTATAATGTTAGCTTGGGTTGTTCATATATGTCCTTTATCATATGACAGACGTTTCCTTCTATTCCTCTTTTTCTGAATGTTTTTACAAAGAAGGGTGCTGGATTTTGTCATATACCTGCTCTGCATCAATTGAGATGATCATGTGTTTTTTCTCCTTTGTTCTATCAACGTGTTGTATTATATTAATTGATTTTCTTATGTTGAACCATACTTGCATACCTGGGATAAATCCCAATTGATCATGGTGTGCAATTATTTCCATGTGCTGTTGGGTTTGGTTTGCTAGTATTTTGTTGAGGATTTTTGCATGTATATTTATAAGGGATATTGGTCTGTAATTTTCTTTTCTTCTGGTAACTTTTTCTTGTTTTGGTATTATGGTGATATTGGACTCATAGAATGAGTTCAGAAGTGATCCATCCTCTTCAATTTTTTGGAAGAATTTGAGTATGACTGGTGGTAATTCTTCTTGGAATGTTTGGTAAAATTCACCAGTGAAGCCATATGATCCTGGGCTTTTCTTTATTGGGAGGTTTTTAATTACTGATTCAATCTCTTTACTTGTTATTGATCTGTTGATATCTTCTATTACTTATTGAGTCAGTATAGGTGGTTTGTGTTTTCTAGGAATTTCTTCATTTTGTCTACATTTTCTAATTTGTTGGCATACAGATATTCATAGTATCTCCCTTTGTTTTGGGATATTACCTGGAAGTTCTTTGGGTGACAAAGTGCAAACACAGGTAGCAAGCCAGATGAGAATGCATAAAAGGACAGCTTTGTTAGATCAAAGGCCCTGGAGGGGGCTAGGGGGAGAATGAGGGCTGTGAAGGGGCCTCGGACTAACCCAACCTATGTTCCTGCAAAGGTCCATGTAGGAGGGCAGGAAGAAGAACACGTGAGTCCTGGGCTCTTGCCTTTATTGTGACCCAGAGGGGCTTTCCTCTGGATACTGGGGATAAGACATTTCAAACTATACAGTGCAAAAAGCAGAAGCAGCAAGGGCCAATTGGAGAAGCTGAGGGCAGCTTTTTTGCATCCAAGCCATATGGAGATACAGGCATTGCTAGTAAATTATGCAGATGAAAGGGCAAGGGGCCATTCAGAGAAGAAGTAGCAGAGGTCATTCAGAGATGCTAGGGCCTGCTCTTATCATCCTTGCTAGTTGCTGTTATGCCCAGGGCAAGGATAACTGGGGTGATCACTCAAAAGTAGAACTTAAATAAAGTCAGGCAGGATGACAAGGCACCAAATACAATTTCTTTTATGCTATTACACATATATATTGTCTTTCCTGGAGAAGACCCAGGTGCACTAGAGAATAATGTGTATTCTGCTATTGGGTGAAGTGTTCTATATCTGTCTGTAAGGTCTAATTGGTTTACAGTATTATTAAAGTCTTCTATTTCCTTATTGATCTTCCTTCTAGATGTTCTATCCATTATTGAAAGCAGTGTATTGACGTTTCCTACTATTAATGTAGAACTGTCTTGTTTCTCCTTTCCAATTTGTTATTACATGCATCACATTTTGGGGGGCTCTGCCATTAGGTGCATATATATCTATAATTTTATGTCTCCTTGTTGAATTGACCCCTTTGTCATTATATATGACCTTCTTTGTCCCTCATAACAGTTTTTTACTTAAAGTCTATTTTATCTGTTATTAGTATAGCTACTCCAACTCTCTTTTAGCTACTATTTGCATAGAATTTTTTTCCCATTGTTGCACTTTTAACCTACTTGTATCTTTGAATTACAGATAAATCTCTTGTAAAAAATTTATAGTTGGTCATGTTCTTTTTATCCATTCTGCCAATGTCTGCCTTTTCACTAGAAACTTTAATCCATTTACATTTAAAGAACTACTGGCAATACAGGACTTTCTTCTGCCACTTTGCTATTTGATCTTCGTAATTCATACTTTATTTGTCCCTCAATTATTCCATTAATACTTACTTTCATATTTATTTGATTTTTTGTTTTGTACCATTTTGTGTCCCTTATCATTTCCTTCTGTATATATTTTTCAGATATTTTCTTTGTGATTACCATGGCACTTAAATTTAACATCCAAAATCTATAACAATCACACTCGATTTGATACCAACTTAACTTCAATAGCATACACATATAGTCATCTTTTTGTTATACTTGTTACAAATTATTCTTTAAACATTGTATGTCCAAAACCATAGATTTACCATTACTTTTTATGCAACCTGTAAGAAGTAAAAAGTGGAATTACATGCCAAAAAATAAAATATAATAATACTTATATTTATAATTGCCCATATGGTTATCTTTACAAAGGTCTTTGTATCTTTATACTGCTTTGGTCCACAGTCTAGTGTCCTTTCCTTTCAGTATGAAGAACTCCCTGTGGCCTTGTTTGTAGGGCAGGTCTCATGGTGACAAACTCCCTCAGCTTTTGTTTATCTGGAAATGTCTTAATCTGTCCCTCATTTTTAAAAGAAAGTCTTACTGGATATGAAATTCTTGGTAGGCAATTGTTTTCTTTCAGCACTTTATTCCATGCCACTGTCTTCTTGCCTCCATGGTTTGAACATATTCAAGGTCACTTTTTTCAAGTCTTTGTTCAAAGTCTGGTTCTTTTTTAATGGTGTCTGAATATTTATCTTGTTTTCTGAATGGGCCATCATTTTCTGTTTCTTTGTCTTTTAATATTATGTTGCACACCGTACATTTTAATATTTTAAAATGACAGCTCTGGGATTTAATGCCTGATCTGTCTTTTCCTTAAGTTTACATCTAGCTAGTGTTGTAACAAATATCTCCTAGAGTGCCAGGAGCTAACAAAAAACAAAGAGTCCAAAGCAAAAAACACCTTTCAAAGTCTGAAAATTGGCTCTGCATTGACAGATACTTTCTTTCAGAATTTATCCCTCCTATGAAGAAGTCAGTCTAAGGTAAAAGTGAAAGGCAAGTTCTTCTCTGCCTTTTTTGAACCTGTAGCTTGTCCTGAGCTGGTGCTCACTGCAAGTTCATATCTTTAGGAATACCACTATTTACAGGAATCCATATGCCCCTGTACGCCATATGAAATAGACTTTCACCTCCTTCTGGGTACTCTATTTTATGTCTTAACGCTGGTAATCCTTTGCCCCAGGCTACTTTAGCTGTCTGCAAGCTGCTTTTGCTTGCAAGGCAATTTCTGGAGGGCAGACCAGAGATGAGTGTCCTGGTTCAATCTTTCAGGCTGCCACCCAATAGATTGGCACCAACGTACAGGCACCCCAATATGCACATAGGGGTTACTCTGCTCCCTCCAGAGCAAGGCCAGGGACTAACAATGGGAGCACAGGCCATATCTACACTGTTCTGGGGAGGGAGTGGGAGAGGTCAGCAAGGGCACCACAAGCCTCTCATATCATTTGTACAGCTGCATTTTCTTGATTCAGCAGTCACCCACTTAATGCCACCCTTTAACTGTTTTCCAGAGTTTTGAGGAAGATGGCTCTGCCAGTTTTTGTTAGTTGTTCAAAGATTCTGTGGGGCAACAGCACCCTGGAGCATCTTACATGACCATCTTGTTCAACCACAAGCTCTCATTCCAACTTTGAGACTATTTCATCCCACCTCTCTGCCTTCCTTACCTTGTTTGGAGATGGAAAGAGGAAAGGTATATGTTGAGGATGCTAATGAATATGGGATATTTTTATCCTACTTGTCCATCTTTTCTTTTCTGATTTGGAGATGGGCTGCCGAAGCCTGGAAATTTGAAGATACTAGTGGCAACCTCTCCACCACATGGAGAAGGCTTGTCTGCAGTAGGAAATGATTAAGATAATCAGATACCAGCAGAGAAAGAGAGAGAAATTGACCTGGTAGTGTTGAATCCACACTCAAGTCTCCAAACCCTGTTTCCTGCAGCAATTCAGTAGAGTTTGAAGAGCACTCTAGTATTTTTCCCACTGGTATTAACTAGAAAATTTACCTTTTTAGCTTAATCCTGTTGGAGTTAGATTTCTGTTGTTTACAACCCAAAGACTCTTGATTACTTTAATAATCATAATTGTAACTCCTTCTGGTGAGGGCAAAGAAAGAAAGAAAATGTAACTTCTAATATCCATACAAATAAGAGAGAAAACAAGATCCTACTTCAAGAAATTAATAATTTTCCCATTACCTGGCATTTAGTATTATATATGTTATATGTTTATGCATATTAGATAAACTGCACAGAGGGTTTAGCACAAGTCCTGGCACATGGTAAGCACTTAATAAATGTCATGTAATAATAGTCCATAAGCCTCTACGTAATCAAATTCATTGCCTCATAATATCTAATATTGTGTTTTATTCACATACTTAAGACAATTGGTATAAATGGTATTTTAACTTTTGCTGCTTTTATTTGTTGGGGTTTAAGAAGTTGTTTTTGTAAATTTTTTTAGGTTGTGCAGTATCCATTTCCCATTTCTAAAAGCATCCCTCTGGGGAACAACATTGTCAAAAGGGAGAGCATGTGACCCAGGCTAGGCCAGTGAGAAGTGCTTTCATGCCGGGAATTTGACTCTCAAAAATGAGACAAAGAGAGCTCGAAAAGTCAGAGCCCTCCATTCAGCTGTAGTGCCCTGACAGAACCATCCATGAACCATAATATCATCCCCCCAACTACCATGCTTCCAGCTCATTCTCAAATCTGGTCCATCAGCCACCCATTGAATACGTGCATGAATATCCTTCCAATAAATTCTTTTTTACCAGATCAGTTTCTCTTCATTACAACTAAAGAATTCAACCTGATTCACAAAGCATCATCATTAACTATTTATTTAGGATTCATTCAGGTTATCTTCATTTTACTGAGGAAAGTGAGGCTGGCTGAGGTCAAATAAGTATTCTAAGAGCGACCACACCCAGCATATGGTAGAGGTGGAATTTGGACCTGGGTCATCTGATGTCCATCATCCTTTCTCTGCACCAACAAAACTCTTCCTCTTGGAGCCTAGAGCCACATATTACTGCTTACTCAGCCTGAAAGAGAGTAGGGATCACACATAAAATCACAAGTACCCAGAGAGGGTGTAGCTCAGTGGTTGAGCACCTGCTTCGCATGTATGAGGTCCCAGGTTCAATCCCCAGTACCTCCTAATAAACACACACACACATGTACCCTTGATGTTGTCACACCATAATTGTCCATGATAATCATCAGGTTACCAGGAACCCAGTTGTAATATGAAAAGCACATTGGGAAGATAAAATGGCTAAGAAGAGAATTAATTGGTCCATTTTACACTCAAAAATACACCTAAGACTCTGCCCTCTGCCATTAACTTCTTTCAATAATGAAATATATCCATTTTTTAAAATCTTATATTTCCATCAAAAAATCTTTGTCTATTATTTCAGTGAAATCAAAGTTTGCAGCATAATGACAAATTTTGCTTAGATTTGATGTGGATGATTATATTTAAAGACCTCTTTGAATTTTTGCAAATTATGCCTCCATACTGTCTTATACCAATATATCTTTTTCTAAGTATTTCTGAAAAGGTGCTGGGTAGGGTGCTGATGTGGCTCAGTGGTTAAATGGCAGCTTTTCACATACAAGGTTCCAGATTCAATCCCCTGCCCTGGTACCTGAAAAAAGGGGGGGGGGGGGAAAGGTGCTGGTTAAAATAAAGCCAACTGCACTATCATCACACCTTCATACATAGGATATAGAATTCTTTATGGTTGGTTTGAAAACTAAGCTTGTTAGTATCCATTTAAAGGCTTGCTTACCCAGATTTTGTTCCTTGCTTTGTTCTCTCACCTAGACATTTTTATTTCCTCCATTGTATTCTTACATTTCAAGTCCCAGATGTTCAGTATATTTAAAAAATGCAATTGGCCACAATTTCTCTTGTACCTGCAACCACGTAAACAATACACATGCACACACGTACACACATGTATCCTCAGTCTGAAAAGCCACCCGCTCATATCAGAGTCCATATTTTGTATGTATGGATTGTTTCTTCTCAAGATCTCTTGAATATAACTAATATCTCACAGAAAAAACTATTGGGAGAAAGGGTATAAATGGACCATTTAATTGGAATATTTAAAAGTGCATGTAAACGTTAAATGGAAACACAAGATGTAATTTAGGGAAATGAATGGATGAAGATATCAGGCAATCAGGAAAATTACACATGCATCATGTGGTTTCAACTCTCAGCCCACATATGTTTGACCCACCCAAGTTTTTAAAATAATTAAATCTGTAAGAAACAAAACAGAGGTATTATTTTTAAAGTTGAAATTTTATTTTCTCTCGAAATTCGAAAGATCTGGTACTGTTAGACCTAAATCCTTTCGTGATAATGACTGGCTAAAGCAGAGTAGAAGCTGCTCCCTTTGGTAGACTTCAAAGTTTCCACAGTCCTGAACCCTCC
>JAQZBX010047114.1:7484-20667 GCA_029593785.1 Cabassous unicinctus | reverse complement strand
GATCCAATTTTTCCAGGATGATTTGTTGAAGAGACTACTCTTTCCCAATTGAGTGTTCTTTGCCACCTTGTCAAAAATCATTTGGCTATAAATTTGAGGGTTGATTTCTGAGAATCTGATTCTATTCCATGGGTCCATATGTCTGTCTTTGTACCAGTACCATGCAGTTTAAATTACTGTGGCTTTGGAATACATTTTAAGGTTGGGAAGTGTGAGTCCTCCAACTCATTTTCCTTTTTCAAGATTGGTTTAGCTATTTTGGGCCCCTTGCCCTTCCATATACATTTGATTATTGGCTTTTCAATTTATGCAAAGAAGGTTGCTGGAATTTTTATTGGGATTGCATTGAATCTATAAATTACTTTGGGTAGTATTGACATCTTAATGATATCTAGTCTTCCAATCCATATACACAGAAAATTCTTCCATTTATTTTGGTCTACTTTAATTTCTTTTAACAGCACTTTGCCATTTTCTGTGTACAAGTCCTTTACATTCTTGGTTAGATGTATTCCTAGATATTTGATTCTATTAGTTACTATTGTGAATGGAATTTTTTCTTGATGTCTTGTTCCAACTGTTCATTGCTGACATATAGAACATTACTGCTTTTGGGGAGTTGTTCTTATACCCTTCCACTTTGCTGAATTCATTTATTTGTTCTAGAAACTTTTTTGTGGATTTTTCAGAATTTTCTGTTTATAGGATCATATCATCTGCAAACAGGGAATGTTTCACTTCTTAATTTCCAATTTTGATGCCTTTTATACTTTTTCTTGCCTAATTGCTCTGGCTAGTACTTCCAGTACAATATTGAATAACATTGGTGACAGTGAGCATCCTTGTCTTGTTCCTGATCTTATAGGGAAAACTTTCAGTCTTTCACCATTAAGTCATTAAGTAGGATGTTAGCTATGGCCTTTTCATATATGCCTTACATCATGTTGAGGAAGTTTCCTTCTATTCCTAATGTTCTAAGTGTTGTTTTTTTTTTAATCAAGAAAGGGTGCTGTATTTTGTCAAATGTCTTTTCTGCATTGATTCAGATGATCATTTTTTTCCCCCATCACTCTGGTAATGTGATGTATTATATCACATTATATTGAACGAATCTTGCATATGGTATGCAAACTTGCATACCAGGGATGCTTTGGTAGGAGGGTGATTTTGGCCTCATAGAATGAGTTAGGGAGTATTCCCTCTCCTACAATATTTTGGAAGAGTTTGAGCAGAATTGGAGGTAAATCTTCTTGGAATGTTTGGCAGAATTCCCCTGTAAAGCCATTTGGTCCTAGGCTTTTCTTTTATGGGAGGTTTTTGATTAATGATTCAATCTCTTTACTAGTAATTGGTTTGTTGATATCTTCTATTTCTTCTTGAGTCAATGTAGGTAGCTTATGTGTTTCTAATAATTTGTCCATTTCATCTTTTTTATTGGCATACAGTTGTTCATATTATCCACTTATATTCCTTCGTATTTCAGCTGAGACAGTAGAAATGTTCCCCCTTTCATTTTTCATTTTCATTATTTTTATCCACTCTCTTTTTTTTTGTCAGTAAAGCTAAAGGTTTGTTGATTTTATTGATCTTTTCAAAGAATCAACTTTGGGTTTTCTTGATTCCTTCTATTGTTTTTTTTCTTGTTGTTGTTGTTGTCTATTTCATTTACCTCCACTCTCATCTTTGTTCTTTCCTTCCTTCTGTTTGCTTTAGGTTTAGTTTGCCTTCTTTTTCTAGTTCTTCCAGTTTTGAGGTCAGGTCTCTGACGTGAAGTGTATTTTTCTCTATAATATAAGCATTGGGAACTATAAATTTCCCTTCAGCACTGCCTTCAGAATTCCATAAGTTTTGGTAAATTGTATTTTCATTTTCTAAATTTTTTTATTTTTAAAAAAGCTATAGATTACATAACTGCTACATAAAAAATATAGGGGATTCCCATATACCTCCCCTTCTCCCCATCTCACACTTTCCCCCATTAACAACATCTTTCATTAGTGTGGTACATTTTTTTACAGTTGATGAACACATATTGAAGTATTGCTACCAACAATAATCTATAGTTTATGGTTTGCACTTTTCCCCACACAATATTATAGATTTTGACAAAATGTATAATGGCCTGTATATTGTCATACAGAACAATTCCAATGTCCCCAAAATGCCCCATGTTACACCTATTCTTCCCTGTCCCTCCCCTCAGAACCTCTGATGACCACTGTCTTAATTTCAATGTTACAAGTTCTTCCATTATTAGAATAAGAATAAGTCTACTTTAGTCCATATTTGCAACCCCCCCCCCCATATGTTTGTTCATTCTTCAATCTTGAGGATTTGTGGGTGGTGATGCACACTCTGCTTTCAATTGAGAAGGAGCTTAAATGGGGCAGATAGATGGAACTGTCTTACTTGCAGTTAAAGATACTCTCTGCTTCTTGGGTTGGGCATTGTCCATCATCATCCTTTTGTTAGTTGTTCTGGGTGAATCTGATGAACTGGAGAGTAGGTGCTGGCTGTAACTCTGCTGAGATTCAGGTCTCAACCAGCATATGAACATCTGGAAGATTTAAGTCTCTGGGACACATATTTAACAGTATAGTGCTAATTATAGGTTCAAATAAAAGGGGCAGAAGAACCTGTGTAGGAAAATTATAAATCAGTCTAGGTCTGATACATTTGGGGGGATAGGTTATCACATATTCCAAGGAAAGGCCCACCAACAGGGTGCCAAATTCCTGGGGTTGTCTGCCCTGCCTATAGTGTCCAGATGTCTAGAGCCCTCAAGGGTTCCTTTGCTTGAGGCACTCTTTTCTGCAGCAATCGCGAGATCCTCCTAAGATATGAATAAGCATCACTTTGATATCTCTTTGCCATAAAAACTCATTTGTATTTAATATTTCCCCCTTTTGGTCAAGGTCTTTTTCCAAATGCATTGCTAGTTGGTGCTCAGTAATAATCCCTTGGTGCCAGATAGGCTCATCCCCAGGAGTCTTGTCCCATGCCAGGAGGAAGGTAGTGAGTTTATATGCTGAGTTTGGCTTAGAGAGAGGCCACATTAGAGCAATAAGGAAGCTTTCAGGAGGTAACTCTTAAGCAACATATAATACTGGGTTAAGTTTCAATTTCACAAAAATGAATTTCATAAGTACAAGCATCAATATCAAGGGTCTGACCTATTGGTCTTTCTTTGCTAGGCATTCCCCATGTACTGTAGGGATTCTTGCCACTCTATTAGAGAATTTAGCAGGACCCCCCCCAGGATAGGAATTCAATATTCTTTCAGTTATTGTGTGTTTCTCTGCCCCCTGAGATAACAAACACACCATGACCACTTGAACACATTCATATTCCATAGAGCCATGCCCAGGTGCACTCCTCCCCACACCTCCCCCCACCACTGACACCCCCACACCATTGATGCTCCCTTTCTACAGTTGTGACTCTTCTGTAGTCCAAAACCTCTCCAAAAAAAAGCCAAAAAATAAACAAATAAAATTAAATATAAAATATATATTAAAAATTAAAAAAAATTTTTTTTGCTTTGTATCTTTCATTCCTGTAAGATCTGATCTGTTATCTTTTATGTACAGTGAAAATTTCTTCATATGTTCCCCCAGTATCTTATTTTTTTTCCAATTTATTTTCAAAGAAGCTTTAGGTAACAGAGAAGTCACATAGAAAATGTAGGGGATTCCCATATAACCCAGCCCTTCCCCTCCCCCATTTTCCCCTATTAATTGCATCTTACATGAGTATGGTACATTTATTATAATTGATGAACAAATAATAAACAGTGCCACTAACCATGGTCAATGGTTTACATTTTGGTTCACATTCTGTACTGTACACTTTTATAGGTTCTAACAAAATACATAATGGTCTGTATCCATCATTGCAAGATTATGCAGAATAATTCAAATGCCGTAAAAATGCCCCAGGCTCCATCCATTCTTTCGTCTCCCTACCCTCAGAACCCATGGTAACAACTAGCTTGTAATTTTTAAAGAATAAGGTTCATAGTTAAGTGCATTAATATTGAGGGCTTGACATATTGGTCAGTCTTCTTTATTAGGCATTGCCTGTGTTCTGAAGTGACTCTTTCCCCTCTATTTGAGAACCTAGCAAGATGCTCCATGATGGAAATTTAATATTTTCTTGTTTATTGTTTGGGTTTCAACCCACTGAGATAATAACCTATGACAAGATGAACACTTTCATATTCCATAGAAGCATGCCGCAGGTGCACCCTTCCCTCATACCCCCCCCACCCCTGATGTCCTGCACCAATAACCTTCCCCTGCTGTATTTGCTAAAAGAACATTCTCACCATTGTAGTTTTAACCACAGACCTAAAGTTCCCAGAGTTCACCTGTTCCTTCTTCCAGCCCTTCTCCCATTTCCATGGATAGTCCAACCCAACCCCACCCCCCATTCACCCTCAGATTCTAGAACCATCAACCCCACTCACATCCCTGCAGTACTTTCATCCCCATCCACTGCCAAACCACCCCCTTCCACCTTATCATAAGTTTTGCCCACATTGAGCACTGGCTTACCACATTCTACCCCCTTTCTGTCTCCTGGTAACCTATCTTCCAAACTCTAGCTCTGTGAATCTGCTCAATTTGCTTAGGTCCTGTCAGTGAGGTCATGTAATATTTGTCCTTCAGGGCCTGCCTTACTTCACTTAACATAAGGTCTTCAAGATTCACCCATATTGTCCCATGTGTCAATACTTCCTTCCTTCTTACAGTTGAGTAATATTCCATTGTGTGTAGCTACCACAATTTGCTTATCCATTCATCTGTTGATGGACACTTGTGGCAATAGTGAATAATGCCGCTATGAACATTGGTGTGCATATATCTGTTCATGTCCCTGCTTTCAATTCTTCTGGGTATATACCCAGCAGTGAGATTGTTGGATCATATGGCATTTCTATGCTTCGCTTCCTGAAGAACTGCCAAACCATCCTCCACAATGGCTGCACCATTCTCAGCAATGGATGAGGCTTCCATTTCCTCTTCATCCTCTTCAACACTTGTAGTTCTCTGTTTTGTTTTGTTTTGTTTTAATAGCCACTAGTCTAATAGGTATAAGATGATATCTCATTGTAGTTTTGATTTTCATTTCCCTAATAGCTAGTGATATTGAACATCTTTTCATGTGCTTTTTAGCCATTTGTATTTCATTTTTGGAAAAGTGTTTATTCAAATCTCTTGCTCATTTTTTAAGTGGGTTGTTTGCCTTTATTTTTGAGATGTAGGATTTCTTTATATATGCTGGATATTAGACCCTTATCGATAAAATGGTTACCAAATATATTCTTGCATTGAATAAGTTGCCTTTTCACTTTCTCTACAAACTCTTTTGAAGCACAAAAGTTTTTAATTTTGAGAAGATCCATTTATCTATCTTTTCTTTCATTGCTTATGCTTTGGCTGTAAAGTTCATGAAACCATTTCCTATCACAAGATCTTGTAGATGCTTCCCTACATTATCTTCTAAATACTAGCTTATGAGCTTGGCTCTTATATTTAGATTTTGATCCACCTTAATTTAACTTTTGTATAGGGTGTGAGATGATGATCCTCTCCCATTTTCTCAAATATGGATATCCAGTTCTCCTAGCACCATCTGTTAAGAGGCAACTCTGTCCCAGCTGAGAGGGCTTGTTCAATATCAGTTGACCATATATGCGAGGATCTGTGTCAGAACTCTCAGTTCAGTTCCATTCATTACTATGTCTATCCTTGTGCCAATACCATGCAGTTTCAACCACTGTAGCTTTGTAGTATTTGTTAAAGTCAGGTAATGTGATTCTTCCAATTTTATTTTTCTTTTTCAATATGTTTTTAGCTGTTAGTGGCCCCTTGTCCTTCCAAATAAATTTCATAATTAGCTTTTCCAATTGAATAAAAAGCGCTATTGTAATTTTTATTGGGATTGTGTTAAATCTGTAAATCCATTTGGGTAGGACAGACACCTTAATAATGTTTAGTCTTCCAAACCATGAACATGGAATATTCTTCCTTTTTTTTTTTTTAGGTCTTCTTTCATTTTCTTTAACAATGTTGTGTTTTCTGTGTTCAAGTTCTTTACATCTTTAGTTAAGTTTATTCCTAGATATTTGATTCTTTTCTTGATTTCCTCCTCAGAATGCTCATTAGTGGTGTACAGAAATGCTACTGATTTTTGCATGTTGATCTTATATCCTACCACTTTACTTTAAATCTCCACTACCTCCAACTTTGTCCAAGAAGGCTTGAAACAATATTTGCTGCTGCCTTTGTTGGGGGCAAGGTTAAAATAATATTTGCCATTAGAGCCAGGACCCAGGGATCTGAATTCACTAATCAAAAGCTGTGATGTGGTTCAAGTGGTTGAGTGTCTGCTTCCCAGGTTTGGTTTCTGGTGTCTCCTAAAAACAAAACAAAACAACAACAACAACAACGAAAAACAACAAGCAAATAAATGGAAAAACCAACTCAGGAGAGCCAATGTGCTCAGTGGTTGAATACCAGCTTCCCACATACTTGGTCATGGGTTCAATCCCTGGGCCTGGTACCTCAAACAAAAAGTAAGTCATAGAGCTCTGTACTCCACCATCTTTCCCAAAGATTCCCTCACTGTGGTTTTTTGAGGCAGGATTTTAATGTTCTTTAACCACTCATTCAGTCATTCCCTGAATAGGGCTGTTTCCTTGTTCCTAAAACTCCAGGGTGGCCTGGTTTCTTTTCTAAAGTTATGTTAGAAGAGACACTGCAGCAGTACTTGCAGCAGTTAGTAGTTAATTTAATGGGTATGGTTACGGGTTGAATTGTATCACCCAAAATGACAGGTTGAGGTCCTAATCTCCAAAACGTCTGAATGTGACCTATTTGGAAGTAAAGTAATTGCAGTTGGAATTAGTTAATATGGGGTCATATTAACTAATATAGGGTTGGCCCTCAATCCAATATGAATGGTGTTCTTAAAAGAAGAGGATAAAAAATGCAGACAGACACAGGGAAGGATGCTGTGTGATGACTGAAGTAGAGATTGAACTAAGGAAAGCCAAGGTTTGCTGGCAAATACCAGATGCTAGAAGAGGTAAGGAAGGATTTTCCCTATAGGTTTGAAAGGGAGCATGGTCCAGCCGACTCCTTGATTTTTTGGTTTTAGCCTCCAGACCTGTGAGACAATAAATTTCTGTTGTTTTATACCACCAAATTTGCTATGGAAGTCCTAGGAAACAAGACAGTAGGCCTTAGAGTTACTAACCTGAGCTACATTTCAGTTCTGCGAATAACTATTTGATGCTTGGTTTTTGCATCAACAAATGGAGATAATAAACCCCAATATACAGGTTTGTTGTGAGTGTTAAATTGTGTAACATTTCTAAAACCCTCAAAATAGCATCTGGCACATTTTTAAAAGACATGAAATGGAAGCTAAATTACAACTCAGAATTTACTCTTCTAGTCTTCCTCAAACCAAAAGGTTGAAGGCACTTTTTCATACTTTCATAATCTCTCATGAACATTCTCTACTGCTGCTAAAAAGAGAAAAAAAATCTCTCTCCTAGTCCCAAGGGTGTGCTTAATTAGCTCTTATTTTTCTTTACTCTTGTTGTGTCCCTAAGGAATTACTGGGCGAAACAAAATGGCTGACAAGATACCAAAATGGCTGACAAGAAACAAGGAAAGTGGATGAGAGTCTGTTTGACCAGTTGAACTCCCATGGAGAGCTCAAGCTGAGTAGCTGTGTCTCTTCACAGGGGGATAAACAGCATTCTTTAGTTCCTCCTATCTCCTAAGACACCCACTCTCTTTTCCTCTTCCTGTTTTATGTTAGTGAGGGCCTATGCTTTGAGCTAGATCTTAAGTTTGAGAAGAAGGCAAATGCTCTTTGGTATCACCATCTTGACCTTTCTCCATCCTTTCTCCACTTTCAGATTTCTTCTTGTCCTTATGTCCCTCATGCCCCTTCTTGCCCCTCCACCACAAACACTATAAGTTTCTCAGGCTGTGGCAGAAACACATCTACTAGTGACTCAATGAGCCAATGCACTAAGGAAGCCTTGCTTTTTAGAGTAGCAAAATGGCAGTTCTAATTAATTTACAATGGGGTAAGCCTTAATAATAAAATTTTAAGCACTTGACCACCTGGATGTTTCTAGTCTGTTTGCATGGAAAGGGGAGTTTTAGGTGGTTTTTCAGATCATCTCCAGAGGCAACCATTTAGTCAAACACAAAGCCAGTTCTAGTCTACATGTTAATAAATGTGGGTGGAATTAAGTTTATTAAAGAGACAAGAATCAAAGAATTGAGAAAATTTCACAAGTATAATTGCTGCTATGAATAGCGTGTTCTAATGAAGTAAAAAAAAAAAAAAAAGACCACTTTATGGCCAAAAGGACATAGCTCACTGTAATTAACCATACCGTCCATCCTTCTGCATGTATTTCTATGTTAGGTGGGATAGATTCTGTCCTGGGCATTCATTCCAGTAACAAGTTGAACCCTGACTTCATTCTAGTTATGGGGAATATAAAGACTTCTTTATGAAACTGAAATTCTAGGGGAAGATATTGACATTACATTAAATTATAAAAATTGGCCAACCTATTTAAAACCCAGCCCTGCTCTATCTTTTCTTGCTATAGCATTTATCATCTTTTAACATTCTATATTGTTTCCCTATTTATTATGTTTATTTTTGGCAATCTATCTCCTCCTAAAGCATAAGCTCCATGAGGGCAGGGATATTTGGCTGTTTTGATTAATGATGGTTATAACTATCAAACTTTTTTGTGTGCTGCCTTGACATCCATCTTACTTTGGCTAAGCCACTTGCCTCAACATTGAACTTTGGTCTAATTAATATGGAGCATTCCAGTCCTGAGGCATAAACTCCCACAGAGTACAATCCCCCATCTGTTGCCCCCACCCATACCACCTACACACCTCACTCCAAACCCACAGCTGGCCCCAAATGATTAGTTAACCATCTCCAACACCCTTGGAGCCCCCAGTCCCTTTCCCTTTCCCTTTTTGCACACATTTACTTTTAATTAAGCAGTCCTTGACTCCCATGGCATGTCTATGAACCTCCATCCCTGGACCACAATAAAGGCACAAGCACACAGGTCCCTCTTGCTCTGTTTGTCTGCTTCACACCTGATGATTGAGCCACCTGAGCTCATGACACTCCCATCAACCCCTTATGTCAATCCCTCTGTCTCTCTCTGAGACCTGTGAGTAACAGCCTATCTTTTCACATGGCATTATAGCCTTGGTCTCCCATTTTGACCTCTACTAGATCCAAATTTAAAATCCAACTTAACTATTTCAGAACAATGATATATCCCAAACACCTTGAAAAAGTGCCTTGCGTAGAGAAGATATTAGATATTGCTTACATGAATCAAATACAGTTCACCTATAAAGCACGCAATGCATCCTGTGGTACATCATCTAGGTCCCCTCTTCCCAGACAGTGCACGCATAGTTTCTAGGAATATTGACTGCTGACAGTTGCTCACAGTTGTGTCCCTCACTGGTTATTGCCTTCAACTGCAAGGAACTTCACTGCCCAAGGTTACACATAATTTAAGGGTATGACCTTGTTCCCATGACTATAAAGCAAGAAACAATGGCTGATCCCCTTACCTTGACTTGGGGCAAATATGAAGGGCTATCCCAGCTATGGAACTCCTGGTAGGATAGGATGAGGCTTCGTTGCAACTGCATTGTGGGTCGGCTATTCCTGCCTTATATTAACAGGTGTAGCTCCCCAGAACAAGCAACTCTTTATCTCAGAGTATGTGTCCAAAGAATCTAATCTAAATCAAATAGATACAAAAGCATTAACTAATTTTTCCTCAGCATCAGGGATCACTTCACTGAATAGGTATTGGGTAAATTAGGGGAGAAACAGCATTCAAGTGAATGTCAGTGAAAGAAATAACATTTTGTGTTCATCATGGCTCATTTTCCTCCCTTTTCCTGATGAACTTAGCAAAAGGCAGTCAAGGGTTATAAACATAGATTTACCATTTAAAGTTCACAGGTAGAAAACTAAAGAACAAACTGGAAAACAAATTTTCCAGGCCAGGGATCACGTATTATTGTTCTTCAAATCCCCCCTCCTTTAAACCATTGCCACCTCTATTCCCAATGGATATGTGTAACATAGACTCATAAATATTATTAATTGATTCAATAAATGAAACATTGTCCAAAAAGCAAAATAAAATAGAAGAATATATCTATCTTTTTGTTTGTTTGTTTATTACTTTTGCTTATCTCCCTCACTACTTGTATTTCCATAGCTGATAATAAACCTTCAAATCTCTTTCCTTCCTTTATTTGGACAACTTCTGAGGGTTGGGCACTCCATAGAAATGATTTACAGGGACTCTGGCAGGCTGGAAAAACACAGAAACTTGTCATTAGTACAAGCGTCTACTGCAGTGAACTGTGAACATTTTGCTTGAGTTCCTTCCAAAAGCATTTTGAAAAATGACGTATCCTGCCTGCTCACATACCATTAAGTTGTAATCTATAATCCTTGCATTCTAATTGTAAATGGTTGCAAAGGTTTATAAGTTCTGCCATGTTGTGAATATTGACATTTAAAAATAAAATTGTTGTATCATTCTCCTAAATGTCTCCAAAGGACTATAAATACCATAATGATTTGATGGTCACCACTATTCATTTAAGAAATACTTGAAGAAGCTCTATTTTACCATTCAAAAAATTTAAAATTAGTACTCTTTCTCCATGAATTTATATCTCCATTCACTTACCTCACATAATTTTACACTAACATATTTTTCATGAGCCTTTATATTGATCATTTTATCATATTTTCTAAAATAAAAACCCAAATACATATATATATATGTATATGTATGTATATGTGTATCTGTATAGGTATCTAGAGAGAGAGAAAGAGAAAGAGAAATTAAATTTTTTAAAAATTTCCCATGATTATAAGATTTTACAGTTAAAAATATCCTCTGGACTGATTATCATTACCATAATTATTGTCACCAAATTGATAAAAATAAGTATATTGTAAGTTTTGATAAATAATTATGAAACATGAAACAGTTGAAAATGAATCTGTTAATGATACAGGTGGAGCTTTTCCTTTTCAATTTGTATTCATGGATAATATCACTTAATGCTAGAATAAGAGGGAAGACAGATTTTGGTATCAACGCTATTGCTGTGTTTGGTTGTTATTGATGTAAAGACTGAGAAAACTTGCTTTCCTAAATAACTAGGTAGGACTGGAAAGAATTTTATTATAGTGATGATTATTACTTCTTTTAGCTCTTTATGCTCCCCAAATCACACAGTAATCTAGCATCATAAATTATTTTATTGCATGGCAAATAGTTTTACCTCAATTTTGGTGAAAGCAAAAATAAAATAAAAACAAAAACCCTGTAAGCCACTTGCAAAGGTTAATTTCATGTGTCAACTTGGCTTGGTTATGGTGTCCAGTTGTTTGGTCAAGCAAGCACTGGCCTGATTGTTATGGTAAGGATATTTCACATATGTATTTATTTTATTAGTCATTTGATTGCATCTATAATCAACAAAGGAGATTGCCTTCAGCAATGAAGTGAGTCTCTTCATCCAATCAGTTAGAAGTCTTAAAGCAAGAATGGAGGATTTCAAAAGTCACAAAAAAATTACTTCCTGCTCTTCATCTAGCCAGCTTCCTTTGGGGAATACAACTTCACCTTCATTGGAATTTCCAGCTTGCAAAGTGCCTTAGAGAGTTCAGACATGCCAGATGTCAGAATCACTTTTTTTTTGACATTTCTATCATGCAACATGTCCTACAGAATTCAGACTTGCCAACCTCACAGTCACACATGTCATTCCTATAATATCTCTCTTAATATTTATACATTTTATTGGTTCTCTTTCTCTGGCAAACCCTGACTAATACACCACTGATCTTGCTTAAGAATGTATCATGGCATCAATATAGAATTTCAGTTTCTTAGCAGCTACAGATTTAGACTGTACTCTGGGTGTGTTTGTGTATTCTATATGTCCATACCTTAATTTTGCAATGGGAAGAAAGCTGATTGATTGTAAATGAAGTAATGGAAAAATGGAACCAGAGGAGCAGGCTTGTTCAATGGATCAATATTAGGAACAAATACACATGAGAGTTGAACATTTGAAAATTAATTCCTTTAAGACCAGTTATACTTATGTTCTCCTTGCTAAGTGTTTTTGTCTTCTAGGGATACGAGTACAATACATTAGAAACTACTGATCTAATATAAATTAAGTGCTTGTTTGTGAAGTATTTATGTCATGAAAAAATGTGTGTGAAATTAATGAGTGAATGAATGAAAATTAATATATTAAGCTTATTTGGTTATGAGTAATTTATTAGATGTATAATTCGATGATTTTTGACAACCATCATATGTAATTATTAATTATTACATATGGAAAAATTTAAGCTACACATTATTTTCAAATGTATGGTTTTGTAAACACTGAATTTAAAATTAATGAAGGTGCAAATATTCTTGCTGTCCTGATTTTGTGATAATCAGGGTAGGCTAAACATTCGCTATATTAGAAACCATGCATGTGTCCCCAGACCCAGTTTTTTTCCCTAGGTCTGGTTTTTAGAATGCTGGTGATAAACTATGTCTGATTTATTATATGACCATCCTGTATGGGAAAAGACTGTAACTTTGGGTATCTTTGGTCAACCTTAAGACATATAGCAGGGGGACAGATGTGGCTTGGGTGGTTAGGCATCCATCTCCCTTATGGAGGGATCCCCAGCAAAAATAAAGAAAGAAAAATATAGAATGCGCGTGGGCCGCCAGGCCCCATGTGTGGGTGTGCCACCAGGCCCCATGTGCGGGTGAGCCTCTAGGCCCCGTGCATGGGTGAGCCGCCAGGCTCCATGAGCCACGCAGCAAGATGATGTAACAGGAGAGTGACACAAGGGAGAGTCAAGACAAGACTCACCGAAAAATCACTAACTAACGTGGCACAGCCGGTTGGACGCCCCTCTCCCACATCGGAGGTTCTGAGGATCGAATCCCAGTGAAGACAGGAGAAGGATGAGAAGAGAGGGCAGGAAACGGACATGGAGAGTTGCCCAGTGAATGGACACAGAAACAGCAAAAACGGGGGGGGGGGGG
>JAQZBX010047113.1:6618-20667 GCA_029593785.1 Cabassous unicinctus | reverse complement strand
AAAAAAAAAAAAAATTAAAAAAAAAATAAATAAATAAAATTGCAGATTACCTCCACTATATCTTTATACTCTTTATCCTTCTCATGCCTCATTTTTCTCCATAGCATATACCATCATGTGACATACTTTATATTTTACGTATTTATTAGTTTGTCTGTCTTGCCCCGCAATAATGCAAGTTCCATGAGGGAAGGACCTAAAAGAACACACACTCAATAAATATTTGCTGAATGAAAGAATAAAAGAGTGAGGAAGGTTTCTCATGTGTTAGAAATTCTCCCCCTTCTGCTTTTTGAATCTTAGCTTTCATTTCCTTATCACTGTCAACTTGAAGAATGGGAGGATCAATCTAAAGAAAATCAAAAAGAGAAAAACCAAAGAAAGAAGAAGGCTTGAAGGAGGGAAGCAGGAAGTAGAGCCAAGAAGAGAGATGAAGAAAAGAGAAGCAACCTAACCAACAGAGATGGATATAAAAGAGAATGGGGAAGAAAATTCTTTATGAAAATGGCTTTACCTAAATTATAAAGGTTTCCAGATAAATCTTGGGACTTCAATGCCCATTCAGCCTTCCCCCATTATGTACCAGCTGGATTCCTAGGTTGCTTCAGTGACTCGCTTTTGGAAAACTACATGACAGCTCAGGGTAAGATGATCTCTGATGAAAGGAATTAGAGGCACACTCATAAAGCCCTTTCACTTTCTAGTTAATCTGCAGTGATTTTTCAGAACAAAGTTTTTTTGAGTCTAAAATCAACAGTGTGGTCAAAAAGATCAAAACCATGGCAGGGCTTAAGTGATCATTAGCATAAAGGGCAGGGTCTCTCTGTAATTCTGGTAATGTGATAGGTTGTCTTGATCCATTGTTTGCCCAAGATTTTTCTTCCAATTAGAGATTAGAGTAAAGGTGTATATAAAAAGAGATAGACAACTTAAAAATACCATGAAAAGAAGAATTCACACAAATGGAATCATTCCAGATCCCTCATTCCTTTATTACAAAAAAGGTGTTATAAAGCCTATGGAAGTAAAACACCAAAAGATCCTTGCAACTTCTTGTTAAGTTTTCTGACACATGGCAACTAATGATTAATTACGGTGTTGGAAGATAGCATTCCTATAGAGATTTGCTGGAAATGCAGATGCTGTCCATGCTTGATTAGACACTGCTTAAGGAATGCTGAGGAACACTGCTACAGTCTATTATTTTTGGATATTTTGGTATTTATTTTATATAGCTACAAATTTGGTAGAATTGATGGAACCCATTTAACAAAACCTGTCCCTAATTAAAAAGAAGAATAGGAATATAATAATAAGAAGAAGACAAGGCTATACAAGGGTATCTATATATGTATGAGAGAGAGAAAATGAGAGAGAAAAAGATTCTGAACAGTAGGGATACTTTACTCCTTTTTGAAATGCTTTCTGTTCTCACAGAATCAAGAAAGAACTGCAAGGGAGATGCTCTGTTTCTTACAACAGAATTGTAACAAAATTGACCCATGTCAGCTGGTTAAAACCTTCAGGGTATTAAAGATAAACCAAACTTTGTCATTACCCAAGTCCTTCACCAATACCAAAATAAGCCTTGATTTGGTACTTATTTATTCATTCAATACACATACTGAGCTCTTACTTTGGACTAGGTGCTCAGCTACGCACTGAGGAAACAAAGTCTCAGCCTCTTGAGGCTTACATTCCAGTAAGGAAATGTCCTCTAAACCAGAATCAGAATTACAAAATTACCCAATACTATATGTTTACACTAACCTATATCTTTTCATAATCTATTTGATATAAAGAAAATGGCAAGAAAATGAAGGCTGCACTTTTCCAAGGTGATCACATTTCAGCTTTATCCCCCTCTTTGAACGTAATACACAAATCCAACTCTGAAAGGCACAGCTTGTATGCCATTCAATTATTTCCTGAAGAAATGCTTCTGTGGCACAAAGTCTACTAATGCCAGCCTCAATACTGCTCAGTAAGCGTTTCATTACTAAGATGCCAGTTCCTCTTAGTATATGTTTGGGCCCTATACTATCTGCCAAAATCTGTGTTAATTTACTTATTTCTGCAAATTAAAAAAAGCTTTTAAAAAAAGATGATTGAATTATGTTCCTCAGAGAATTAGTAATGGTTCTCTATATCCCTCAGGCCTCCATGCTCTTAACTTCCCCTTGTCAATGTTATTATGAATAGACTAATTCAATAATGAAATCATTCCCCATAAGAGTAACCAAATAAATGCAGCATTCTGTCACACCTGGTTTCCCTAATCTGAGCAAGGACGACTTTCCACCAAATTTAGCCTAAAACAGGGAATTAAATGAACACACACACATACACACACACACAAACTCCCACAAATAGGAAGAAAAAGATAGAGAAGGAGGACAAAAGAGCAGAGAAACAGGGTAACAATGGAATAAATGGAGCAGTAGATGGGGAAGAAAGATTAAAAATGAAGATACATGATTATATGATTAAAAAAGATTCTGGCATATATGCCTTAATTGTCCAAATAATATAATATTTCATTATCCCCTTAAATATCTCAAAGATTGTTTCAAAATTTCCTGAATTTTTCAAGGATTCAGAAAATCAAGTGAATAGATAATATACTACTAAATATTAGGCAGGAGCATTCTGGACTATTAAAAACAAATTATTTCCTAGTTATAAAAGTTTCTGGAAAATGAAGGAGTTTATGGAATAAACCACCTAGGTATCAATAGCAATAGAGCACAGAGAAACCAAGATCGTCATTTATCCTCCTCCAAATTGTCTAAGCTTTCTTAAAGCATCAAAGGTCTGATGAGTTAAGTAACGTACAGACAGTGTTAGGACCACATCAAAGAACAAAATCAACTCTAAAATTTGATAAACTGGCTTTATAAGGAAACATTAAAATTTGAGATCAGAAAACCTAGCAAAGTGGAAGTGAATGCTTTGTTTATAACAAGAACCTTCAACTATGTGGAGGGAAAGCATGGATAGTGATAAGTAACATTTTCCCCAAATGGGAAAAAAAAAAAAAGCAAGACGAGAAGGCTTTCAATTGCAACAAGGCAGTAGATGTGGAAATAGATTTATGTAAAAATATGCTCTATACAATGTTATTTACAATTAGAGAAAAATTTTAAACAATCCAAATGCCCAACAATTTCCAAGTGGTTATATAAATAAATTGTGGTTTATTTATACCATACAATATTTGTTCAGGTATTAAGGGTAATGTTTTCGTGTGACAACGTGGATGCATCTCGAAGACCTCGTGTTGAGTGAAGTAAGCCAGTCACAAAAGGACAAATATTGCATGATCTCACTGATATGAACTAAGGATACTGAGCAGAATCACAGAGATAGTCTGGAAGATAGGTTACCAGGGGATAAAAAGCGAGTAGAGAATGGTGAGCTGATGCTCAATCTAGGTAGAATCTATGATAAGGTGGATGGGGGAGGTTTGGTGGTAGATTGAGGTGATGGTGGTGCAGTGATATGAATGGGGTCGACAATGCTGGAGTGTGAGGGTGAGCAGGGTTAGGGGGTAGGCTGGGCTATCCACAGAACTGGGGGAAGGGTTAGAGGAAGGAACAGGTGAACCCTGGGGAGGTAGAGGACTGTGGTTGAGAATACAATTGTGGGAGTGTTCTTTTGGCAATTATGGCAGGGAAGGGTCACAGGTACAGGGTGCTGGAGGTGGGGGAATGTGTGGGGAAGGGTTCACCTGGGGCATGCCTCTATGGAATATGAATGTGTTCATGTGGTCATAGGGTGTTATCTCAGTGGATGCAGACCCACACAATAACCAAAAGAATATTGAATTCCCATTCTGGGGAGTCCTGCTACATTCTCTAAGAGTGGCAAGAATCTCTAGAGTACATAGAAAGTGCCTTATTTAAAAAAAAGCAATAGACCAATATGCCAAGCTTTCAATGTTAATGCTTGTACTTATGAAACTTATTCTTGTAAATTTGAAAATTAGCTTAGTAATATCTATTGCCTGAGAGTTATCTCCTGAAAACCTCCTTGTTATTCAAATGTGGCCTCTCTCTAAGCCATGGCCTCTCTCTAAGCCAAACTCAGCAAATAAAATCACTACTTTCCCTCCCTCCCTGCCCCTGGCGTAGGAGATGACCCCTGGGGATGAGCCTCCCTGGCACCGAGGGATTAATACCAAGCACCAACCAATGATGCATTTGGAAAAAGACCTTGACCATAAGGGGGAAATATTAAATACAAAAGAGTTTTTATAGCTAAGAGATTTCAAAGTGAGTTGGGAGGTCATTCCAGAGGTTATATTTATGCACATCTCAGATGGACTTCATTAACTGCCACAGTAAACAAAGCCTCAAACAGGGGTGCTCCTGAGAGCTCTAGAAACATCTGGACACTATAGACAAGGCACACAACCCCATGAAAGCAGCACCCCATTAGTGGGTCTTACCTTGGAATATATGATAACCTATTTCCCAACTGTAACAGTTAGGCTCATTTATAATTTCCCTTCACAAGATTCTTCTACCCCTTTTATTTGAACCTATAATTAGGACTATACCCATTAAACATATGTCCCAGAGACTTAAATCTTCAGTTTGTTCATATGCCAGTTGAGCTCTGAATCTCAGCAGAGTTGAAGCCAACACCTATTTTCTAGTTCATCAGACTCACCCAGGACAACTAACAAAATAATGATGATGGACAATGCTCATCCCTAAAAGCAAAAAGTATCTACAACTGCAAGCAAAGCAGTCCTTCCATCTGCCCCATAAGGTCTAAGGCCCCTTTCAATCTGAAGCAGGATGGGCATCACCATCCCCAAATCCTCAAGATTGAGGAATGAACAAACATAAGGGAGGAATGCAACCATGGACCAAAATAGATATTATTATTGTAGTAATGGAAGAACTTGTAACATTGATATAAAGACAGTGATTACCAGAGGTTCTGAGGGGAGGGAGAGGGAAGAATAGGTATAACATGGGGCATTTTTAGGGCACTGGAATTGTTCTGCTTGATTTTGCAATGATGGATACAGGCCATTATATATTTTGCAAAACCTATAAAATTGTGTGGTGCAAAGTACAAACCGTAATGTAAATTATTGACCATGGTTAGTAGCAATGCTTCAATATTTGTTCATCAATTGCAACAAATATACCACATTCATGTAAGATGTTATTAATAGGGGAAAATGTGAGAGGGGGAAGGGGTGGGATATATGGGAATCCCCTATATCTATATATTTTAAATCAATAATGAATAGTGTTATTTTTTGAAGTTTGTATATGTAATCATGCCAGTAAATAATAAAGAAAAAAAGAAATGTAGTATAACAAAGAAAAGAGTAATAAGACTAATATTTTAAATTACATTAACATACTTTGTCATTTTGTAATGAACATTTTCAAATATACAGCAAAGCTAAAGGAACTTTACACTGAATATTTGTATAGCCACAACCTAGGTTTTTCCAGTAACATTTTACTATATTTGTTTTACTACATAGCAAGTCATGAATCCATTCCTGTATCCACCTAGTGACCTTTTTTTAAAATATATTTTTTATTTTTTCTAATAGATACTTAGATTACATAAAATGTTACATTAAAAAAAATAAGGCATTCCCACATGCCCCACTTCCCCCCCCATATTTTTAATGTAACTTTTCATAACATAAAATATCTTTAAAAATAAAGTTTAAGAAAAAAAAGGACAGTGACTAGTCTCTAGTTTAAGGTTTTTGCTAAATGTTTATATTCTTCTTTGTATTTTATCTTATACATTTTATGCAATGAGCATATATTACTTTTACGATTATCCAATATATAATTTTATAGAATTACCTTCTCTCTGACCTAAGCACAACTATTAGTTAACTCTATTTTTTCAGCAAGAATTTAGATGAAATCCCTCTTGGTAAAAAGAGAGATACATTAAGCTTTACATTTTTTTTTTTTTTAACTGAGACTTTAAGTACCAAGGATCAATTTTTAAAATGACTTTATAGGCAATGAGGTCTTGACTTTGGTTCAAGGAACTGAGCCCAATCTTCCCTCCTACCTTGCAAAGTCCAGGTCTGCCTCCCGTGACATGGTGATGTTGGTCAAATTCTGTTGAAGAACAAAAATGTTCCTACACATTTTCTTGATGCCAGATTCACTGATGCGCCTGAAGTATTGGGCTCCATTGATGAGGATGCAGGAGATCAGGTGCCCCAGGCCTGATGGGGTCAGTACAAGGGCAGTGAGGAGAAAAGAGCAGATAGTTCAGTTCCATCCTGCAAAAACTTGCACACAGGACTTCTCCTTTCTACTACTTCTAATTTAAATGATCAAAGGAAACATTTCCCTCAGAAATCTAAAGCTAGCCTGACTAGTCACAAGCACTCTACTACTTTTGTTATTTTTCTCTTCTAACATCATGGTCCCTCCATAGTGAATATGGTTCATATCAGAGCTCAGGGAACATCTTCAGGTTCAATGGCTCCCTTTGTTTTGAAAATGTGTTTTCTCTTGATTAGGATGAGAGTAGAAAAAAGAAGGGAGAATGCTTTCTCTATTGCTTCAGCTACACTCATCTAATACGGCTTCAAGACCATAAACTCACATGTATGTTACTATTTGAAAGGGAAGAAAAGTTTTTACTGAAAAAGAAAGAAACACATACATGGATTCTACATTTAACACTAAAGAATTTATTTATTTATTTATTTTTTTAAAAGATTTATTTATCCCCCCCTTGCTGCTTGTGCTGCTGTGTCCATTCACTGCATGTCTTCTCCGTGTCCGCTTATCTCCCCCTTGCTGTGAGGTCTTGCCGCATCAGCCCACAGCGCGCGCGAGCCGGCCTGCCCTCACAAGGAGGCGCCAGGAAGCGAACCCGGGGCCTCTCATATGGCAAACCGGTGCTCTATCCATTGCGCCACACCTGCTTCCTGCCGCGAGGTTGCTGCATCGGCCCACCGCACCCCTCAGGCCGGGGTGCCCTCACAAGGAGGCCTCGGGCCGCGAACCCGGGCCTCCCACATGGTAAACGGGGGCTCTATCCACTGAGCCACACCCGCTTCCCTAAAGAATTTATTTAGATGAAGAATCATGTGTCAGGTTTTGGCATAATTTTTCTGAGCCCATAAATTCAGGTATAATTTTGTCCTTTTTTTTTCTTCTAATGAAGTCATCAAATTCAAAAGTGATAGTGAAATCATGTACTCAAATACAAAAACTGAACAAATGGTTATAGAGCCACAAGGCAGTTTTCAGAGCAAGGAGAGTAAATAAAAAAATATAATGTATGGATTATAATCAAATAAATTAAGCTATTACACTTACTAGAAGTAACACAAAAGGGGTAGAAATTCTATAGATTAACATACAAAAATATTCATGTACATACATCTCCTCTCCCAAGAAACACTGGTGTTCCAAGGGGGTAGGGTGGGAGCGATCTATCCTGGGAGCAGGCAATAAGGGGTTCATTTTGCAGAGAACTTAAAAACAATGATATAACCAATCACAAGTCAGTCTGCACTTTCTTATCACCATGCTCACCATGCACTGGCAATTCTAAACAATCTCCGTGGTAAAATTCGCCTCCCTGCCACCAGGGAAGACTGAGACCATGCCGCCTATATTCTGCTTCCCCCTCTCCTGCCACCCCCCATTGGTATTCCGCTAAGAAAACTCGTTATCGTGCCTTTTGAACTTAGTGAGTGATACCAAGAGAAATAATTAGCTTCTCAAAGAGGAAGTCTTCAATTTACAATTTTTTTAGTTAGAATCTATTCCATGTCAGAGGACTGCACCTGTATTTGTAGATGTTGCTGCTCAGAAGGAGTCGACATTAAATGTTTGGACAAAACTAGAGGAAAACTCTAGGAACTAGGAAGTTAGAACATGGGTTAGAAAAGCCACAGTCAAAAGCAAACGTGTAGTAAGAAAACAAGTAAATTCTCAGATGGGCACTGTAGCTCCAAGCTACAGAAAATTACTGACGCTCCCAAATTCATAATGTGCAACGGGGTTGCCTAACCTCTAACCCTTTAATCACTTACAATTTTTGATTAAAGTCTTTTAGGGACATCCCCCTTTGGAACACATCTCCATTTTTATGACATAATTTAAATGGGAAACTAGGATTCTTTTTTGAACCCAACTTTGCTGGAACATAACAGTTTCATAAAGTGAACACTGGCACTTTCTTTCCTATCTTCAAGTTGCTACAATCTTTTGGATAATGTGCCTTCTTTTTAATTGTTTTAAATAATGCTGGTTTAACTCTGAGATAACTCAGATACTTTTGCCACCCCAGGTCTACACACAAACAAACCAAAACAAGAAAAAAGGAAATATAATCTGAAATCCTAACAGGGGAACTACTGGCAGAATTCAGCATGAAAAATTACCTGGCTAGTATCTCGTGTTTCAAATCTTGAAAGTGAATGCCTTTATGGCACAGTGTATCTCACACCCTTCCTTGCCTGCCTGGCCCCTGAAGGCCTTCGTAGATGCAGCCTTCCTAAAATTGTTGCTAATGGGAAACTTCCGTTCTTTTCAGAGGTTAATGCATTCTGTGAGAGAAAACTTCCCCTTCCACCAGTGGTAATTTTAGCCAATGAGGGATCTTTCAGGGTTCTCTCATCATTGTGTTTTGTTTTGTTTTGACCTCTATGAGTGCCTCTTGAGTTAATTCACAGCCCACTCCGCACATTTAACCAAGTCTCATGAGTGGCATGTCAGGGATGCAGCCAGGCTGCCATCTGACTTATCTTGGAGTAAATCTCCTTACCAGCCAGAGCAGATGGCATCCATATTGTTGTCTACCTAGTTATACACAATGAGGCTAGGTATTGCAGTTTCAATTGGAAAAGAAAAAAACAAACTATCTACAAGTGTTGAACTTCAATAATAAAGAAAATCAGAAAAACCTCCATCCTTCCTTCCTCCCAAACTCCCAGAGACAGAGGAAGAATCTGACCTTCAAAGATATACTGGAACTTGTGCTGTTGAAGGCTGGCACTCATGGCCTCTTCAATGCCACTGATGTCTTTGTTAAGTTTGACCACCAGAGGGTCATAATCCATACTTTCCACATTAGCGACAATCGCATAGTTCCCTTCCTTTGCAAGAGGGATGAGATAGTGGAAACAGTGAACTCTGGAAAAAGAGAAAAATGGGGAGGGAAGTTATGTTAATAATCTTTCTGATGAAAATGATTATCTTGTGACAAAGCACTCAGATATTTGAAGCAGCAGTGGCTCTGAAACTTTTTAAGAACCTCTCCTCTTTATAACCAGAAAACCATCTTAGTTATTCTGTTGGACAGCCGAGTGATCTTGAACAAGTCAGCTTCTGTGATCCTTGATTGTTTAGTCCAGGCAATGGGGGTGAGAAATGGATGAACTCACATACCCTTCAGTGCTAGGATTGTAAGCATAATGTGAAAAGCATCGAACCTTCCAAAAGTTATTACTGCAGTGAAAATGAGAGACAGAGTTCACAGAGCTTAAAAGTGTCGGCTTTGGAATGAGCCAACATGCCTTTGACTCCCAGTTCCAACATTTACTAGCTGTATGACTTTAGGCAAGTTTCTTTTTCTCTCTATACCTCAATTTTCTTATCTTTGAAATTTGGATGATGACAATATCTACCTCATAGGATGCTGTCAGGAACTACTACATGTGGAGTGTGTAGCAGTCCCTGGTACGTGGCTATCATCACCTTCATCACTACATTGTATTCATTACCACTAATTTACTACTTAATTAAGATACTTACTGAATGTCTATGGGTATGTTAGAAAGTGTGCTAGGCCCTGGGAATATAAGACACAGTTTATGCCTTAAATAAGCCTCTACAGCCTAGTGGGGCAGACCAAGAAAGCCCAACCCAAAGGGAACAGTGTCTCACTCGAAGGCGTGCATGCACAGGGTGGCTTGGAAGTTTGCTGAGGGGCTCCACAAAGGTTCATGACAGGAGAGGATTCTTGACTAGAGGAAGGAGGGCATCCCTATATTGAAATGGCCTAAATCACTGTGGTCATGCACAATTCTTTGGTTCTTTTTAGGCAGATGTTGGTGACTACTGCAGAAAAGTGAGGTGGGTTAGGTTTGGCTACTTCACCTCAACTTTTTTATTAGGTTGTAAGGAAAGCAAGTTTCAGTCCAAATTCTGCTACACAAAGAGACATTTTACTAAGAACAGAACACCAACCATTGGCAGGGACAGTTCAAACAGCCTGTTCTGTATGCACCATGAAGTGCTAACTCTATTCTTTTAGGCACTCTGATCTTGCTGAAAGGTTCACTGCAGGTAGCCATGACAACATTCCAGAGGCAGGATTCAATAACCCTTAGAGTCAGCTTCACGTAACAAGAAATATTCATAAAACAAAGGCTGCAAAAGCCTTGGGCATTATCCCTAATGATGTAACTATGGGTCTGGCTATTATCTTAAAATTTAAAGTCATATTTATTGAACTACACACAGTAAATTTACATACTGTCAAATTCACCCTTTTTCGTTTATAATTCTCTGAGTTTTGACAAATGTATACTGTCATATAACCACCACCCTCATCAAATTATAGGACAATTCCATCAACTTCCAAAATTCTCTCATGGCCCTTACAGTCAATCCCTATCTGCACCCCTCAAGCTTCTGTCAACCACTGATCTATTTTCTGTCTCTACTGTCTAGCCTTTTCCAGAATGATGAAGAAATGGAATAATACAGTATGTATGTAGCCTTATGAATCTGGCTTCTTTCTCTTTGCAAATCATTTGAGATTCATCCATGACGTTCATTTTTTTTTATTGCTGAGTAGCCTTCCATTGTAGAAATGGATGTATCACAGTTTATTTCATCAATCAAAAGACATTAGGGAGAGGATATAGCTTAAGTGGTTGAGTGCCTGCTTCCCATGTACAAGGTCCTGGGTTCAATCCCTAGTACCTCCTGAAAAAAAAAAAAAAAGACATTGGGTTGTTTCCAGTTTTTGGGTGCTTTTGAATTAAGCTGCCATAAACATTCATGAACAGGTTTTGGGGTGAATATAAGTTTTTATTATATTCTAGATAAAAACCTAGAAGTGGGATTGTTGGGGTATATGGTAAGTGCATGTTTAATTTTAGAAAAAACTGAAACTGTTTCTGAAAAGAGTTATACAGGGGTTCCAGTTGCTCTGCATCCTCACCAGCACTTAATGCTGTCAGTTTATTTTTGTTGTTGTTGTTGTTTTAATTTTAGCTATTCTAAGAGATGAATTAGACCATTGCATCTCATTGTGATTTTAATTTGCATTTTCTTAACGACTAATGATGTTGAGCATATTTTCATGTGCTTATTTGCCTTGTATATCTCTGGTGAAGTGTCTGTTCACATCTTTTTAAAAAATTTTAAATGCATTTTTATTTTTAGACAACCTATATGTCATATGCTTTTTTTTTTCCTCTTAAAAACAATGCCTCTGCTCCAAATAAATCAAGATGAAAATAAATGAAGATTTCAAGATAATATCAATCCCAGTTGTCTAAGTCCTGGTGTTGTGTGGATGAAAGCATCAGCCACAGGTGATAGACCCCAAGTAATTGCCAAGTTTGTTAACATTTCTCCCCTTCTAAACCATCCTTAAAGTAAATCATATATGGGGTCACACTATCCTCATGGTAGTCCAGGAAAGCAACCATACCATCTGGATTCATGTTTTCACCAATAAAGAATTGGTAATCTTTGAAAATTAGCAAGGATGTGCTTGATTTATTCTGCAGTCTTTGGTCATAAAAGGTTTCATTCTTTCGGGTCTCCATTCTTCAAGTTTGCCTTTGATTGATTTCATGCAATCTTTGATGTATTTCTTGTAGGCTTCTTTAGTCAGATTGGTTTCCTGCAAGTGATGGTTCACGGCAATATCAACGTCAGTGATGACTGTGCTTTCGTACCTTCACCATCGGGCCTTTGTGGAGGCATTTCCCCAATGAGTGAGTCATCAGTGTTACCCTCTGTCCTCTTGCCCAGGTTCCCCTCTATCTCCAGGAAGAGCCGGTGCACTATCGTCAGGATCGTGTAAAAGTTGGAGAACATCTCATCATGGGCTAATGAGGCCTGGGTAGAAGATCATGATGGTGACTGGAGGGAGACGTGCTTAGGGCAAGTGTAGCGCTGCCAGAGGAGCGCTGTGGGGGAGGTGGGTGGGGGGCTGGTGGCAAAGCTGTTCACATTTCTTGCTTAATTTTTTTAAAACTGGGCTGTTTGTTTTCTTATTATTGAGGTTTGAGAGTTCTTTATATATTCTGGATACAAGTCCTTTATCAGATATGTGTCTTGCAAATATTTTCTCCTAGTCTTTGGCTTACCTTTTCATCTTCTTAACAATGTCTTTCAAAAAATGGGTTTTAATTTTGATGAAGTCCAGTTTGTCTTTTTATTTCATGGATGGTACACTTGGTGTTGCATCTGGGAAATCTTTGCCTAAACAAGGTCACAAAGATTTTCTCCTATGTTTTCTTCTGGAAGTTTTATAATTTTTAGGTTTTACATTTAGGACTATGATTTGTTTTGAGTTAACTTTTGTACATATGTTTTGTACTCTTATAATTGTTCACTCAAGAGAATCCAAATATCTTGACTACCCTTTGTTTTCACTGCTGCATGCTCACCCTAACATTTGCATTGCTAAGTAACCACGAACATGACCACTAAAACCCCATTTCTGACATTCATCTGCTAATTGGCAAAGTGTATTGTTTTGACCAAGATACCAGTAAGGGTGCACTGGTCACAGCCCCCTCTGGAATGTGACCTTCAAGATAAAAGGAAAGTTGGGCAACCCTGCAGTGAGCTTTACAACTAGGGCAAGTGATTGCCGCAGTGGTTGAAATTTGAACTAAGTAGCACACACATAAAACCAAACCATCCATGCTAAAGTCTTTTTAAAGTAAGCCACAGACATTATAACCCCAGACAATGGGAAGACCATGTGTGAAGGCATGAAGGTGTGAATCAAGGATGGTTCTGAGGAATTAAAAGTGGTTCCTTTTGGCTGCACACGGGTCACATAATGGAGGCATGAGGTGTGGCTGGGGAAATGGACAGGACCAGAGTGTCATGGGCTTTGGAGGCCATCTAAGGAATGTGGACTTATTTTAGAAACCACTGGGAGCCTTAGGAGGATTTTAAGAGGTGAAATGATATAATCAGATTTGAGTTGGGCAAGATCGCTCTGGCACAGTGTGATGGGTGGATTGATGTTGTAGAAGAGAAGCATCTGGAAGCAGAGAGACTAGTTCGGAAATTATGACGAATTGGAGGCGAGAGCTTATGAAATCCTGAAGTTAGTGGCAGAGTGGAATGATAAACACTGTTTTATTTCCTCTTCCCAGATGATTAAAGATAAAGAAGAAATTAAGAAAGTCACCAGAGAATGTCAAATTCAAATAAAGTTTTTTGTGTTTTTTTTTTCTTCTAAATTCTGGCATGTGGGTGCTGACCTTAACATGACTTTGGCATTAAGGTTTCCTGCAAACATTGCTGATTACACAGCAGGATGGTTGATTTTCAGAAAGCGCACACTTAGGATCCCAATGGTGACAGGCAGTTGCTGTTGAATCCACTTAGAGCCCTCCTGATGGTGAGAGAAATCAGCTGATAAAGGGGACAACCTTGACATCTTGGACTCAAACGGCAACCTAAATTTCTTCTTCTAAAGTTCAAATAGAAAAAAAATCCTTAACAATTTTTAATGGTGCCACCATGTCTTTTACCTTGTGGGGGTGTCATCTGTCTTACATGCTTCAAACTGTGGAAAGGGGCTGCTTGGTGATTAAATGTGACCTGCAGTGGCACTGGTAAAATGTCAAATGCTCTTTGGATGGATCCTTCAACAAAAAACATGCTGGATTTGAGAACATTTTTTGGTTTGAACTTTAACAATGTTAAAGAAAAATATGGGCTATGGATCTAAAAATATATTGGGGAACAAGTCACATTTTTGGCATTCAAAATTGTTTTGGACTTCTTGCTAACATTTTCCTTTTTTTTTTTTTTTTTT
>JAQZBX010047112.1:0-20575 GCA_029593785.1 Cabassous unicinctus | reverse complement strand
TTGTAATACCCCTGTAGCAGGACAGTGAATGTATATTGATGGACTTGCCAGTTGAAAGCAAATTATTTCTGATTGTCCTTATTAATGGCAATTGAGAAAACATTTTCCAGGTCAATAGCTGCATACAAGGTACCAGGGGATGTGGTGATTTGCTCAAGCAATTTTGTCACATTTGGGACAATAGCTGCAATTGGTGTCATCACCTGATTAAGTTTATAATAATCTACTGTCATCCTTCAAGAGCCATCTGTTTTCTGCACAGGCCAAGTAATAGAGTTGAATGGGGATAAGGTGGGAATCAGCACTACTGATTCCTTCAAATCCTTAATGGTGGTACTGATCTGCAATCCTTCCAAGAATCCAGTATTCATTTTTATTTACTATTTTGCTTGGTAGGGGATATTCTAGTGGCTTCACTTAGTCACTCCTAACCTTAATAGCACTTACTCCATTGGTCAGGGATCCAGTTTGGGGATTCTGCCAGATACAGAGCATGTCTGTTCCAATTATGCAGTCTAGAATGGGGAAAATAACCACAGAATTGCTTTGTGGACCCACTGGGCCACTGTGAGATGGACCTGAACTAAAACTCCATCAATCACCTAACCTTCATAAGCCCTTACTCTGATTTGTGGACTGCAGTGACTATTTGGGTCTCCTGTAATTAAGGTCACTTCTGAGCCAGTGTCTAATGATCCCTGAAATATCTGATCATTTCCTTTTCTCCAGTGCATAGTTACCTTGGTAAAAGACCATAGGTCTCTTTGGGGAAAGCTAGGAGGAAGAATAGCAGTATAAATTTTTGGCAGTGTGATATGATCCCTTCCCAAGTGGCTCTGAGTCTGTAAACTGTCTCAAGTCTGTGAACTGATTAAGGGGCTGTGACTCTCTGTTTTTGTAATTCATGCTATGGTTTTGTTCACTTAACTGAGGACTCTTCTCTTTATACAGATCAAGCAGGGCTTCACTATATTGCCCATTTACTTTACCTCTAGGTACCCAATGATCTTTTAGCCAATGCCATAGGTCTATGCTACTCAGACTCTTTCAAATGCTGCTTCAAGTCTGCCTTTCATTGTGGTAGCCAGGCCTGCCTTATCTTTGGAGATTAGGTGCTGCCACTTGGCTCTATTAGGCTGGGAACCAATCAATCTCATAATGTTTAAGGATTCTAGTTCTGTGATAACAGTTCCCATAGTAATATCTGATCTACTGAGAAGAGCAAACATAGTGCTCTTCAGAAAACATGGAGTTAATCTTACTAATTTATTCCTCACAGTCCTGGTAAAAGCTACTTCCTTTGGAAATTCCTGGGGTGGGTGAGCAGGTCTCAAATGATAAATTCATTCTAACATTCTAATCTCTCTAATCCTTTTGATGCCCTCATTGACATCATACCAGGGTAAATTGGACATCTTGACCTCAAGCAATGTAGGCCATCTTTTGGTCCATGTTTCCGCCTGCCACCAGAGCAATCTGCTAGAGACCTTTCTCACCCCTCGAGCTTCAACAAAGATTGAAGAATCTCTGCTTAGTTGGCCCATATCAGTAATTTCAGACTGATGCAACTTTATATTCCTTCCACCACTATATCATACCTTTAATATCTATTCCCACATATATTCACCTTATTTTTGTCTATATAAATTGGAAACTTCATGCAGTTCTTTTAGAGTATGGCATACTTCCTCATGGGTCACATTTTACACTTTGCCTTTGGGGTCTTGTTGTGATTTTAGTCTAGTTGTATTTCTGAAAGAGAAGAGGGTTGGTGAGGGTGGGTATGGAGGAGAATTAGAAGTGTCTTGAAAGCCAATTAGCTCAGGGCATTCCCTTGGAGTTTCAACTGGGGAGACAAGATTAATCTCTTCATTTGGGGATTGCATGGCAGACTCCTTAGGATAGGGTGGAGGTTGGGTGATGCTTTCTTTGGGGTTGGATGAGTTCCATACTCCTTGGGACAAGTCTGGCCACTTAAGAGACCCCAATCCATGACCATGCCCTCCTTAGTAGTCTGGAAACCTTACATGGCCTCCACCTCCATTACTTCACCTGTCATAAGGGAACCCATGTCCCCAGACATGTCTTTCTCCATGGCTCTTGAGTGTCTGGTTTGGACCCAGAACACCATCTCTCACTGAGACTTTAAATCACATCCCAGACCTTCAATACTTGGTTCTCTGGGCATTCATTAATTGTTCTTCCCAGGCCACTTTCTAAGTCCCTCAAGGCCATCAGAGATAAAGGGTCTCTAGACAACCCCTTTTCTAGGGAAGAAGTTCCATAGCTTCAGTCTGGAACCTGGATCCAGATGTCTACCAAGTCCTAAAGTGCCACAGAGATGCCTGGAAGCAAGGCTTCTGTGTTCTCAGGATGTGGAGAACCAGAGTGGTAACTCCAAATATCTCTAAGACCTAATCAACTTGAGAGCTTTGGTTTGCAGGCTAAAAGTTCAGTCAGGCCAAATCTGAGATGCAGAATCAACTGACAGACTTTTTTTCCTTTTCTGCCTATAATAATGGGTGAGGCCTCTAGTACACCAGCAGACTCCCCACTGGAGTGCATTCTTAAGAACTCAAGAATCTTGTCCACCAAAAGATTGAAGAAAAAGAAACTGGTTTTCTTCTGTAACACCACATGGCTGCAGTACAGTCTTAAAGATGCCTAACAATGGCCTGCTAATGGAACCCTAAGATATAACCTTATTTTATAGTTTGACCTCCTGAGTAAAAGGGAAGAGAAGCAGTCAGAAATTCCATATGTCCAACTCTGCATGGCTTTCTATCAGAACACAGGTTCCAAAGGGTCTTCCAGATTGTGTTATGCTCAGGACAGGAACCTGCCCCCCGAAAAGAAGGATCCTAAAAGGAAAGAACCTGAAAAGGGGGGTGATATATTATATGAGCCCCTCAACAATTCTCCCCTGCATTATGACTGAGTTCCCAAACCTAAGGCCCCCTTGGACCCACCTCCACACATGGCCTCTGCACACCACCTTTGCACCTGGAGCTAGTCCAGCAGGACTCACCATGAGTGGGGCCTCACTTCACCCAACCAAGGGGACCCAAATTTACCTCTACCCAATAAGAGAAGTAGCAAATGATGATGCAGGAACAATTCAGTCCATGTCCCCTTCTCCCTGCAGACTTAGCTCAATGTAAAAAAAAAAAAGGGTAGGGCAGTTCTTGGAGGACCCAACACATATTACCAAGAAATTCTAACACCTAGCTCTAGTTCTGAGCTAATCTGGGTAGATGTGCATATTATCTTGGCCACATGCTTCACCCCTGAAAAGAAATGTTATATTTAGGCAGAGCCCCAGGCACATGCCAATAAAATGGTGGCCCAACAGACTCAGCAACATGCTGTGAGAGCTGTGGGTGTCCAAGATACTGACCCAAATTAGGACATCCAAAGGAGACTTGCAGACCTAAGGAAAGGACCACATGATAATATGTTTATTAGAGGATGTGTTAGTCAGCCAAAGGGGTGCTGATGTCAAGCACCAGAAATATGTTGGTTTTTATAAAGGGTATTTATTTGGGGTAAAAGCTTAGTTACAAGGCCTGAAAGCATCCAGCACAAGCTAACATATGAGGTATGTTCTCATCCAAAGTCTGTTGCCACATATTGCTGAAAGATGGTGGTCAATGTCTGTGAGTGTTCAGTCCTCCTCTTCCTCTTCCCTTCATGGGTCCAGCTTCTTCAATCTCAGCTGTAGACTCACATAGAGCTCAGCTGCTATGTTCTCTTCAGCTGTGAACTATCAAGCAAATTGCTCACCTCTCTTCCCAGGATCACAGGATCCTCTTCCATGTCTATGGAGCTCTCTTCCTCTTCTCACATATCTGCTTCTGTGTTCTCCTTTAGTGAATGACTGTATATATAGCCCACACAGTGGGCAGGGACTCAAACTGAGTCACCCTAAAGACGTGGTCAAATCAAAGCCCTAATCTTGATTTAATCAAGATTAAAGCCTTTGCATTTAAATCAATCAAAGGGTATCATGCCCATAGGAACAGAATGGTTTATAAATGTAATCAATCTTTTTTGAAATTCATAAATAATATCAAACTGCCACAGAGGAAATGAGAAAAATGCCACCAAGCCTGTTAATTACAATAACAAGAAATAACCCAGGAAGAAAAGGAGAACCCTGCCCTGTTCCAAGGTTAGTGGAAGCAGTGAAAAATATACCCAGGTTAATCCAGACTCATCAGAAGGATAGAATATGATACATACCTATTTTACTGGCCAGTGAGGTCCAGATATTAGAAGGAAGCTCCAAGACCTAGCACTAGGGCCCCAGACCCCCAAAGAATTCTCTTTTAGAATCAGCTTTTCCATCTTCAACAGCCACAACAAAGCCACCAAGGAGCAAAAGGTAAGGATGGACATGAGGAAAACACACTTTATAGCAGCCACCATGGGTGATGGCCTGCCACCTCAGGGCCAGCCTGGTTTAGGCTAAAAAACATCAAGAACCTGCTTCAAATGTGGAGAGCCTGGCCACTAGAAGAAAGACTGCCCCAGACCTCTGCAGCTTCACAGAGAGGCCCCCCAGTTCCTGACCCTGATGCAGGAAAACAGGCCATTGGTCTTGGAGTGCACAAAAGCCCAAAGGAGGGGGAAGAACATGACTGCAGGCCCTTGTGGTAACAACAGGTGATGACTGAAGGGGCTCAGGGCAAATAGTAGTTCCATGGACAACTCCATGGAACATCAGCCTGGAGGAGCCCCAGATAACCTTTGATGTGACATGTAAGATTATTCACTTTTTAAATGATATGGGAGCTACCTATTTATTTCTGACCTGTCACTCCAAACCTCCCTCTTCCCAAACCTGTCTGGTAGTAGGAGTTGACTGTAAATCTACAATTAGATCCTTTACTGAGCCTCTGCTCTGTCAAATAGGAGACATAATAATAAGCCATCAGTTTTTAATTGTCCAACTATGTCTTACCCCCTAACTGGGAAGGGACTTAATTTGTACCCTGGGGGCATGCATCCCATTTGTAAGAGTAAATAAAACCTCTAAATAAAAACCTCTTGCCTGTATCCAAGTGCTCAAAAGAAGAATGTGGAGCCTTTAACTTGGCCATGATTTTAAATAAGCAACTAGATGCCATGTCATTAACTATACCCCAGGAAATAAGCAGTTAAGTAAATCCTACAGCCTTGGAAACCAGGATTCCCAGGCATCTCTCCAAGGTCCACCCAGTTTCCATCTCTTATAACAACAACCAATCCTACCCCCACAGAAAAGATTATCCCATGAAGGAAGAAGCTGTCAAAAACCTCTGGCCCATTATTAAAACCTTCCTGGAGAATGGCGTTCTGGTTCCCTGTCAATTCCCTTTTAACAGTTTAATACCTCCCATCACTCTTCTTCCCCTACTTTTCTCGGCCAAGTTAATTTTTCCTCCTATAACAGTATTTTCTATATGGCCCCTTGGCTGGTCAAACAATTTGGTATGCTGGTCACTTCTCTCTGTCTGGGGGCCAAATGCCTACTTAATCTGGTACCTGATTAACATCACAATGCTCTCCAGTACCAGAAATCCACTCAAAGCTTGGTGGCCTAAAGAAGAAATAGTTAGAAACCCAAACATTATCCAGTAATTTTGGGGATGCCCTGTTAGCTCTTGTGATTCTATACTTCTAAACACAACATATGCTGACAAAAACTCCCCACCAAAGATGCCATGAGCATATCATACACTAGAACCCTGTGACCTGGGGGGAGAAGCCAACCTTGTCTGTGATACCCAGAGAAGCATCCTGTTTCATCACCCAGGACCCAACAGGTATATGTTGTTACTGTCTGCTAACAGGTTAACCAGTGAGCTGGTAACTGTAAGTCTCAACAGGGCTCCAGCTCACCAATAGCCTATCTCACATTTGCTGCTACTTTAAACTATCAAGATGGAATTTTCTTTCTTTGCAGAGATAAGGTTTACCTCTCCTTACCACCCCTCTGCACAGGCTTGTGCTCACTAGCATATACATTACCCCTCAATATACTAAGGTCCTTGAAACCTCACCCTCCCATTTCCCATATTTTTAAACCATGCAATAACTAAGAGCATCATGAAAATTCTAACTAAATTTATATCTTCAAGATTACAAGCCTTCCAGGACAAGCTAATGTTTCTGCCAAACTTCCAGGCAGTATACAATGCTATCCTGGGAATCCCTCCTGACCCTAATAGAATAGCCAACGAGTTTTATACCTCTTCAGGCAGGGGCTAATGCCCCTAAGCAGATGGAAGGAGTTACAGAAGAAGAGACTTCCTGCCCTCTGCATCCATTAAGATTAAGGGTTAAAACTCTCTGAGGGGAAGTTGAGATAAGTTAGAATAGGGAACTGGGAAAGGGGAAATCAGCAGTGAGCAAAACATCTCAGGGGCAAGAAAAGGCACTGTGGGCGGCCAAACCTGAGATATTGTGGGCAGCTAACCCTGAGCTATTACTTGTGAAACTCAGAAAACAAGTGACAACATCTTTTTCTGCCCAACTGGTGGGGACAGAACACACTGACCCTAACCTGTTCCTTACCAACTGAAGTCACAAAACAAGAAGACTTTCCCATTTCATTCCTACTTAAACCCCAGCCTCTAGTCACTGGGGGCACCTGTTCACTATAAGAGCTCCCACATGCACATCTTGAGTGTTTACTTTCACTTTTTCACTTTGCAATAAATTCTCTGTTTGCTTGCTTAATTTGCACTGCATCTTTGAATTCTTTCTCCTGTCATAGCCAAGAACCTTGAAGCCACCCCTGGTAACATTTCAGGGCACAATTGCAAAAAATACCATAACCAATTCAGAAATCCCATTTTTAAGATTCTGTTTGTTAAGAATCCCATTCTAGTTACCAAGTTGTCTTAGTCAGTGTTCTTTAGGTAAAAAGAACCAACAGGAGATATCTGTAAATAGTATGAGATTTTATAAAATTCTCTCACACAACCATGGGGATGTACAAGTCCATATACCACAAGGCAGGCTGTAAACCATGGCTCCATTGAAGGTCCTTAATGAATTCTGAGGGGACATTTGCCGTCTGATGTAGAGTGGGGAATTCACTCCTTGAACGCTGAAATCACTTCCCCTTTTAAGACCGTCAACTGATTGGATGCCTCATGACTCATAGCTGAAGGCAAACTCATCCCTTGATTGTAGATGTAATCAGCCATCTATGCAAAGAACTCACTGATGTTTAAAGTCCATGAAATGCCCCTGTATTGCACCTAGTTCAGTTCTTGCTTTACCAAACAACCTGGCTGAGTTGACACATTAGCCTAACCATTACAGATGCTAAGATTCTGCTAATATTCAATGGAGAATGTTTGACCAGTTGTTTATTCCAGGGCCTTTGTGGGTAGGGGAGCAGGTTGTTCAGATTTCTTACTCTGGAATATCAGCATCCTTGTGTTCATCCATAGAAAAGGACTTCGGTGTGCCTCTAGGTCATTGATTTTTGAAACCAGCTTCCCCATTTGACAATTTGTCCTAATAAGGTGTCACACTTTGGGCATTTCAGGATGGTGGAGAGTGTTGTGTAGGGTGCTCCTAGCCTCATTGGCTTTGTCTTGAACTGCTGTAGTGGACCTAGAGAGCCTTTCCACTGCAGGTTTTTTTGCAGAGGTATCCCATTTTTTACACAGTTTTTGACATATGGAGCTTGGCAATGAGGCAAGACAAGGGGGCCTTTCTCAGGCTTGTAGATCTATCAATGAGAAGACGGTGTCACAGATGGATGGCCCTGGGGCCTGGGTTTGAGAGCTTCTTCTGGTAGACACACAGGCTAATTTTGGAAACTTCAACATGAATCCTGAACAAATTTTCTGTCTTAGACCTTCTCACTCTTACAGGACACACTCATCATAGTCTATCCACCAAACAGAAACTCCGTACCCTTTAAACAAGGTTTCCTAGAATACCTACAGTCTTCTGGAATACTTAGAATATATGCTTATTCTAGGTATTTCATGTAATTAAAACCATACAATATTTGTCCTTTGTATCTTGCTCATTTCACTAAACATGATGTTCACCCATGTTGTTGCATGGATAAGGACTTAATTAATTTTTAGAGATGAATAATATTTCCTTGTATGTATATATTGCATTTTGTTTGTCCATTCATCTGCAGATGTTCACTTGAGTTTCTTCCACCTTTTGTCTGTTGTGAGTAATGCTGAAATGAACATTGATGTACAAAATAACTGCACAAGTTGTGCTTTCAAATATTTTCTATATATACCTAAAGGTGGGATTGTCAGGTCACATGGTAACTTTATGTTCTACTTTGAGAGGAGCTGCCAAACTTTTTCCACAGCATCTGCACCTTTGTTCATTCCCACCAACAATATCTGAGGCCTCCAAGTTCTCATCATCCTCAACAACAGATTTTTTAAAAAATTAATAACCATCCTTGTGGGTATGAAGCATTATTGTTTTATTGATTTGCACTTCTTTGATCATCAATGAATAAGAACATCTTTTCATGATTTTAATAAGCATTTGTGTGCTTCCTTAAATACAAGTTATAATGGACATTTTCAAACACACAAAACTATGGACAACAGTATCATAACTCATCTCTCCCAAACCCATGAATGCTTCACCTACTTGAATCCATCAAACATGGAGCCAAACTCATTCTGTCTATATCCTCTTTGTAGCTTCTTCCTTTTGAGCATATGTATTTTCATATGAAAAAATATATTTTTTAACTATTTTAGTCAAGTTTATTGAGGTACAATTTATATATGCTAAAATTACAATTCTATGAGTTTTTAAAATCATTTTCAATATTTTAATATGTAATTTATTATTAAAATACAGATGAGGGGAGTGGACGTGGCTCAAGCAGTTGAGCACCTGTTTCCCACATGGGAGGTCCTGGGTTTGCTTCCTGGTACCTCAGTTTTGAAGCTAGATGTCCAAAACTGAGCTATCAGCAAGGCGATGTTTTGCCCCACAGGCTGTGGCATTCTGCGTCTGGTTGTCAGTGATCCTTGGTTCTTGGCTTTTCTGTCACTTGGCAGTATATATGGCAGCATCTTCTGCTTCCTTTTCTAGCTTGCTGCTGTCTGTGTGGCTGCATGCTAGTGTTTACCTGAATATTGTGAAGAGGACCAGAGTTCAGGAATTTTTTTCAGGAGAATCTGACACATCATGTGTCATTATTTATGCCTCCCCATCTCCCTTCTTACCAATATATCTACTTTTTAAAACAGATTATTGAGGTTTAATTGATATTTGATTAACTGCATACATTTAGAGTATTCAATACTTTATGTACATTCATATGTGTACACCCATACAACTGGCACCAAAATCAAGATAGTACACAAATCTAACAATCCTACAAGTTTATTCTTTTTTTCTTAAATACATTTTTTATTTTTTTTAAAAAGTGTTTAGGTTACATAAATGCTCACAAAAATATAGGGGATTCGACAAACACATACTGGTATGTAACCACCAACATAATCAACATATAGAACAGTTGCATCACCTCCAAAAATTCCCCTGAGTCTTTTTGTTATTAGCTTCTCCCATATCACCCTTCCTCTGGTAACCATTGATCAATTTTCTTTTCCTATACTTTGCATCTTCCACAAAATTTCATTTAAATTTCAAAAATTAAATATAGGTAGGTTTTGGGTCCAACATATCTTACTCAGCATAATATGTTTCAGTTTCATTCATGTTATTGCATGTATCAAGAGTTTTCGTTCTTTTTTAATGTTGGGTATTTCATAGTATTGATGTATTTTATCTATGTATTAATTCACCAATTAAAGGACATTTAGACTGTTTCTAATTTTTTGTGGTTATAGATAAAGCTTTAAATATTTGTGTACAGATTTTTTGTAGATATAGGTTTTCATAAGACATGCATTTAAGATTTTAAAAATTATTGTGGTTATAGATATAACAAAACTTTCCACTTTAACCATTTTAAGTGTGTAATTCAGTGGCATTAATTCCATTTACAATGTTAGGATACCACTACCACCATACATTACCAAAATTTTTAATCACCCCAAACAAAATCTCTGTACTCATTAAGAAATAGCTATCATTACCTCATACCCTAGTGTCTGAGAAATGATTTTCTATCTCTGTGAAATTGCCTATTTTAGCTGACATGAGGCAGTAATCCTACACTCTTTGTCTTTTTGTATCTGGCTTATTTCATTCAGCATAGTATTTTCAAAGTTCATCTATGTTGAGACTTGTATCAGAAATATATAATATCCTTTGATGCACAAAAAGTTTATTTTGATGAAGTCCAATGTATATTTTCTCTTCTGTTGCTCATGTTTTTGGTGTCATATTTATGAATCCTTTGCCAAATACAAGGTAGTGAATATTTACCCCTTTAGTTATCTTAAAAGAATTTTATAATTTTTGTTCTTGAATCATTTTTTAGTATATAGTGGGAGATATGGGTCTAACTTCATCATTTTGGGATGTGACTAACAAGTTATCTCAGCACCATGTCTTTAAGAGATTATTCCTTCCCCATTGAAAGGACTAGGCACCCTTGCCAAAATTAAATTGAACACAGCAGTCAGATTTTATTTCTGAACTCTTAATTCTATACCATGGGTCTATTTCTATTCTTATGCTAGTGCAACACTCTTTTCATTACTGTACCTTTTTAGTAGGTTTAGAATAGTAGATATGTAAATTTTCCAATGTTTTCTCCATTTTCAAGTTTGTTTTTTATTTCAGATGAATTTGAGGATTGGATTTTTCATTTAAACAAATGTTTTTTACCTGTTCCTTATTTCTCTCTCTTGATCTCACTAAGCAAACATTATTTTGGGGGCAGACACTGCATGTTAGTCCCTGTGCTATAGGCTGGGGATGAATTTAGCTCATCTATAAATAATATTCGCTTTCAAATTTCAGTTGCCAGTTACTCATTTTCAATACAAAGTTATAAAGCTGATTTTTGTATATTGATCCTGTTTCCTGTGACATTGCTTAAACTCACTTATTAAATATAGAAACTTTTAAAATTGATTTTATGGGATTTTCATTCATGTCATCTGTGTACTTTTTCTTTCCAATTTTTATACTTTTCTTTTAACTTTTCTTTTTATTGCATTGCCTAAATTTCTTACTAAGATATTAAATAGGAGCAGGTATCCTTCTCTTGTTCCATATTTTAGGGGGAAATTACTTTGTCTATCAAGATAAAGCATAATTTAGATGTATCTTTGTAGATGCCCTTGGTCAGATTGAGGATGGCCCCTAGATTTTTGGGTTTGCTATTAGTTTTTATCATGATTGGATGTTCAACTTTGCCATATGGTTTCCTCCATCAATTGACCTCATTGTATAGGTTTTTTTTTTCTTTTTTTAAACTGTTGATCTAGTTAATTACATTGACTGACTTTCAAATGTTGATCTAGCCTTCTAAGCAGAGGATAAACCCCATCTGGTCCATGTGCATTAGGTCTTTATATACATATATATAGTCCAATCAATTTTCTATATATTCTGTTGAGGAATTTTGCATCTATGTACATGAAAAATGTTGATCTATAATTATCTTTAGGGCCTTTGTATGTTTGTGCTTTTAAGGTTGTTGAATGTATGGGTATAATATTAATAATATTCTCATAGAACACTTCAATATATGTAGATCTGGTCAACAGTTCTTTTATTCATTCCTCATATTGGTGATTTATCTTCTCTAATTTTCATCATCAGTCTGGCAAAAGGTTCATCAATTTTGAAAGGAAGAGTAATGAGAGTGGGTATTCCTGTCTTGTTTCCATATTAATGTAAATGGCATTGAAAAACAGAGTGTGCCTGCAACTGTAAGGAAGATACTTCCATCCATCTGCCCCATGGGATCTAAGCCCCTTCTCAATTAGAAACAGAGTGGGCATCACCATCCCCAATTCCTCAAGATTGGGAAATGAACAATGGGCTAACATAGACTTATTATTATTCTACTATAGACTTATTATTATTCAAGCAATGGAAGAATTTTTACTATTTATATGAAGGCAGTGGCCACTAGATGTTCTGAAGGGAGAGAGAGGAAGTAATAGGTATAACACGGAGCATTTTTGAGACATTGGTATTGTACTGCATAATATGGTAATGATGGATATAGGCCATTACACATTTTGTTATAACCTATAAAATTGTGTAGGGCAGAATGTAAACTATAATGTAAACTATACTCCACCATTAGTAGCAATGTTTTAATATGTGTTCATCACTGCAAATATTCTCGCTGACCTGATTTTGTGATAATCAGGGTAGGCTAAACATTCGCTATATTAGAAACCATGCATGTGTCCCCAGACCTAGTTTTTCTCCATAGGTCTGGTTTTTAGAATACTGGTGATAAACTAAGCCTGATTTATTATATGACCATCCTGTATGGGAAAAGACTATAACTTTGGGTATCTTTGGTCAACCTTAAGAGATATAACAGGTGGTGCACTGTCAGGCCCTGCAAACAACGCAGCAAGATGATGACATAACAGGGAAGTGACACTAAGGAGAGCCAAGATGAGATGCACCAAAAACCCAGAAACTAAGGATGCACAGGCGGTAGGAAGTCTCTCTCCCACATCAGAGATTCTGAGGATCGAGTCCCAGTGCAAGAGGAGAAGGATGAGAAGAGAGGGAAGGAAGTGGACACAGAGTTGCCCACTTGTGAAAGGACAAAGAAACAGCAAAAATGGGGGGGGGGCTGAAAATGGATGTAAATAAATCCTTAAAAAAATGTATAGGGGAGGAAGATATGGATTATAGTTAGTAGTAATAATTTGACGATGCTCTTTCATGACTTGTTAACAAATGTTTCAAAACAATGCAGGTTGTTTTTTTTTGGGGGGGGGCTGATGTGTGGGAGCCCTGTATGATGTTAAACATGTTTGTTTTGTAAGTTCACAATATTTACTGAACACTTGTAGTTTGCATATGTTCATGTATATGTTCATGTAGTTTGTGTATGTTCATGTATTTGTGTATGTTCATGTATATCATATGTTTATGATATACTTCAATAAATTAGTTTTAAAAATATATGTTCATCAATTGTAACAAATGTGTCACCCTACTGAAAGATGTTAATGTGGGAAAGTGTGGGAGGGGAGGTTGTGGAGAATATGGGAATGCTTTATAATTTTTATATGATATTTATGTAATCTAAAGCTTTTTTTGAAAATAAAAAAAATTAAAAAAGAGTAAGGAATGAGGGGGCATGTCAGAAATTATAATGAGTATACTCTGAAATTAAGATTAAGTAGTTCAGTTTTTTTTTTCTGACAAACAGATTAGCATTGTAGATTTGTTTTTTTTTAATAATTTTATTATTTATTTATTTATATATATTTTCTTATATATTTTAAAAGATACTTAGATTACATAGATGCTACACAAAAATTACAGGAATTCCTGTCATCTCCACCTCCCATACCTCCCATAACATCTTACATAAACCTCTTTCATTAGTGTGGCACGTCACCTGCAATGGATATACAGTTCAGTTTTGATAGCACCTAAAATATAGGTCAGACAAGCACAGGACCAAGAAAACATTTGAGAATCATTGTTGTGATGGTGAAAATTTGTTTTCACAATTCTGGTTTCAGTGTGGCATTGGTCTATTTCCCAAATGGATGCATATACATTTGGATTTTTACTGTTTAGTTTAGTCTTGTTTCCTTATCATTAAAAAATGAAATAATCTGGTGGGTAAAATCCAAAATATTTATTTAGTTTATCACTTCCAGAACACATTTCCTTTAAAGGAAATTTTTTGGAAATTGACCTGAACATTTATGACATTTATTGGAATGGAAATACAAATCTAAGGCCCATAGAAGACAACCATGGCAATACTTAATATTTGAAATGTAATTTTTCTTAATTCATCTACTTAAATTATGTTCATGATTCAAGAAATATTCCATGTTTTTTCTGCTGTAACTATGTATCAGGAATGAAACAAGCAGAAAACTTTTTAGTAATGAGCACAAGCCATTTTTTATAAATGTGTTGTCCTCCAAGTTTTATTTACTTTGCTTAGGATAAACTGAAACTGGGGCATTGCCCAGATTCATCACAGGCAGTTTGTCAGGAAGCCTCGACCATCCTTAACTGAATTTGTAGGAACAATAATTGGGCATAGTGGTTCTGCATCAGAAACTTTGGTGATTGTAAAGATATGGGATCCATCACTAATGTCATAAAATGAAATGCTTCCAATAACCCTATCCAGAAAAATCTCTACTCAATATATTTGAGGGTTCACCTGGAGTGGAGTCAAACGTGTAGTGCTGGCTGAGTAGAGTTCTCCATTTAATAAAATCTCAGTCTAGAAGCTACATTCTGAAGACAGTAGAATTTCCTGTTGATGAAAAACATATTCTTTGAAAATTACCAATTCCCATTCTTTGCTTGTGCCAACATCCACCTCCTTGTAATGGCAGCCAGAGAAGTAGAGAGGTACCAAGGACACAAATTGCTTGGAATCTCTCAGCAGGTTCTTGATTCTGTTTGACATGCCCACATTTCACTCTCCTCAGGTCATCAGAAAGGATGAAGTAGTTGTTGGCTGGTGAACATCCAAGGACACATACACTGTAGAAAGAAAAGTAGTTCAGCAAATATTGGCCCACTCTTCATTTTGACCAATGTCTCATTCACTTTTACTACTTGAATTCAACTCTTATCCCCTAAATTGCAATTTTCCTAAATTGGAATTTTCCTAAGGAAACTTGCCTGGCTTGATTAGATTAAATTTTATATTTAAAATGATTGAATATAATTGTAAAAATTTATCTTAGAGTGGGAATTTTTTTTTACATTGTTCTGTAATTATTTGATCAAAAATGTTTCTTCCCTTAACTGTGACATCCATGAAGGCAGGGCCCATGACTCTTAAGTGATGTCAAAATTATTACACAAATAAATGCCAATCTTGTCAAAATAGATATCAGATAGATATTTTGAAGGACAGAATTTTTTTTTACCTTTTGCAGAATAATATTGGCATGTGAAAGTTTTTTTTCCTTTGCAAGAACAGTCCTCATTTATTATTTTTGACTAGGAAGATGGCAAAATTTCAAGATTTTGTTTTGCAAGAATGGTAACAGAACAAGGGGATATGCTAGTAGTCCTGGGATGAAATGATTAATCTTTGTGAAAGACAAGATAGAAGAAATGATTCCTATGGGCATGAACAGTGATGTCTTTGTATTCCGGAATCACTTTAGTCCCAGCTCTTGCATAGGGTAGTGGAGTCGGGAAACTTGTATATGAATGAGTCTGTGGATTGCCAACATCTATGGTGTATCCTAATGATCGTGGTTGGAGCCCAGGACTAATTGTCCTAACACAGCCACATGGATAAAGCCATTGGAAATCTCTGAAGTGAATGCAAATGGACCAATGACCAATTCCTTTACTCCATTCCCTTAGGACTTGGCTCAGTGTAATATTCTTGAAAATATGTGGAACTTGGAGAAGGGTTGTCAAAGGCAAAACGTGTCTGGGACATATTTTACCATCCCAAATGTGAGATTTCATGGAATAAAAAGCACACTCACTTAAAAAATAAAGTAATTCACTATTCTCACAATTGCTACATACTTAAGCTATGTCATCATATTCTCACACAACACAGCACTCTTGATTACAAGCCACATTAAAAGAGACACTCGGACTAGAGAGAGTGCCAACCTGGAGTTGGCATCTTAGAACCAGCCTAGCTTCTGAAATCTACTAAGTTTGCCTTGGTAGCCTAACATTATTTATACAGAGGAGCACAAAAATTCACTTCAACAAAAAAACTTTTTCAAATTAGATTGCAAAATAATTCACAATTAAGAAGTGACATGAAGCCAAGCAATATTTCCTGAGGCACCAGGTTAGTGTGGGAGGCACTTGTTGAGAACTAAGGCCCTGACTCTCAGGTGGGCCTCAGTCTACAGGATCAACCACCACACACACTTTCTCCAGCCCTTGTTTACAGGACCTGAGCACTGTGATAAATCCCTGTGGGTCAGAATCATCCAGGGGATTATAAATGTCCAGTAATTAAATGTATATGTGAGTTTTGAGATGCCATGCTCTAGGCCACATGTGGCCACATGTCAAGCACTCAATAGCCAGCAGTGGCTCCCATATTGGGCAACACAGGTCTAGGTAATGACCTAAATATTCTTTTCCATTAAACATCTCTAGTAGATCTAATCTGTACTCAGAGGTGGGAACAACTGTTGCTTGGGGAGCATAAAAGGTGCCCATATGTAATGGAGAGCATTTTGTGGGAAAGCAGCAAGGTGTCTAGATTCCTTATCTTGGAATTGCAACATCCTTAGGTTCATTTTTTTTTGAAGAGCTCTCAGATGGGTCTCCAGGTCCTTTATCTTGGAAACCAGGCCCTGCAGTTGGCAATCAGGCCTGATGTCATTCTTCTGAGAGACAATGGGGCAGGACAGGCACAAAGAACCCTCCCCATGGAGCTCCTTCTGCAGTGAATTGATGCAGTGGGAGCAGCAGATGTAGCCATGCTTCAAGTGCATGGGTTTGCCAAGATAAACCAGGCTGATAAGACATCTACTTGCTTCTTTAAAGTTTTCAGCCATGGCCTCTATCTGTAGGAAAGATAAGAAATTCCATATTTTCAGTGACAGTAGTTTTGGGGGATTTCCTCTTAAAATGCCAGAGAAACTGCAATCCCCAGTACTAGGTAATGAAGATAAATCATAAATACAAACACAAATGTGAAACTCATGACCATGAAACACTGATAATTGAAATGTTAGTTGGAATGAAGACTATGATTCATAATTAGGCTTTAACCTGAGGTGATGAAAGAGTCTAGACTGGGTTATCCAAGAGGGAGGCCACCAGACACACGTAGCCATCGAACACCTGAGATGGAGCTATTCTGAATTAAAATGTGCTGAAACAGTAAACTAAATCAGGATTTTGAAGATATAGTAAGAATTACAGAATGTGGACTATTTCATTAGGAACTTTAAAAGTTGATTACATGTTGACATGATATTTTGGATATTAAATTTAATATCAAAATTTTTTGTAAACTTTCATTATGCTACTACTTGAAAATTTATACTTACATGTGTAGGTCACAGAATATTTTTCATTGTAAATCATTGGTCTAGACTTAGATATGTCTCAACTCTCCCAGGTGGTCCAACTCTACTGTGGTATAAAATCCATAAGAGCAACTGAGGAGTTGAAAATTAATAGTGGAAACTGAATTCACCTCTGGTAGAGTAGCCCATTCTGTAATTTGACTAAGGAAAATGATGCATATTCATGCCTTCTACCTGGATATTGAAATCTAGGTTTTGACAAGTATTCTTGGAGAAGGGGCTCAAACATACCAAAGGGTAGACACTGAAACTGGCATTGAGTTGGTAGAATTAATAATTTTTTCCCATTCCTCTAATTTGCTTTCTCAAATTTGTGCTTCATAGATGTCAGAAAAGTAAAATAATACTTACAAAAGTCTGGACACAAGTCTTCTCACCTTGATTCTCCTCTGACTTTCAGCTGTTCACAGTGACAGCTCAGTTCTGGAGAGAGATGGAACTATAAGTTGCTTTTATATAGAGGGTCCCTCCTCCCACCTGCTTCACATCCTCCTGCTCATCTTTAACTCAATCATCTGAATTGCTTTTTGCAGAATTAGTGATGTTACCACAAACAAAGCAAATTATTTTATCTTGAGAGTGTTTTTTTCCCCTATTAATCAAAACAAAATGTTTCCGTATTATCATTATAGGTTATATATTGAATATTTTGTCTGTTAATAAGATTTAGAATTAGGACAGAAACCTTTTAATACTAAATATTTGTTATCAATATTAATCTTTACAGAATGAATAGAGATAGCTTCAAATACTTTTTGTTTGGAAGAGTAAAACTGCATGTTTAGATCTAAGAAATTAATGAAACCTACTCAGAAGGCTTTTCTAAAATAACAGTCACTAGTCAGTTCTTCAAAAGGGCTTTTTCTCTCAGTTGTCAAAGTCCAGGTTTAAAAGTGGTACTTCAACCCTCAAGTGGACCCCCTATTATCAGTCAACTAGTCAAAGTCTTGTTTTAATTAGTTAATTACAGAATCAAAAGTAGAGGTATTTTTAAAAAGTTAAAGGTATTTTCTTTTCCTAACATGTAAAAAATGATACATTTCTTTTATTTAAATATTTTTGTTCTCTTCAAAAAAGATTCCATATGGTTTTAGATGACTCATAGGTGATCAGTATTTGCAGAGGGAGAATGAAAAGTTAGGAGAAAGTTGTATATTGGGGGGAGGAGTGAAGGATGAATTAGGTTACATTTAGGTGATTAATTTAAATTGTCTTTCATTTCCACGGTCATAATTTGCTGGTTTTTGCTGGATATACTTCATTTCAAATGTAAAGCAAAGGCTCATGTCAGACACTCATGTCTCATGAAGGCAAACTGAAAATCACACAATGCTAAAAATTGTGACCAATTTGACTATAAATTTCCATAGTCAGGTTCTGTTTTCTATAGCCCTGGGTGACTGTGTGGGAAGTACCAACTCCATCCAGGAGATGGGTAGAGTCTGCAACTGGAAGTGAAAACCAGGAATCTGTCACACCCTTCTCTTCTAATCCTTGGTGTAAAGTCATTTAGGATGTTGTCTCCAATGCCATTCAGGAATCTGCCATAGCAATGATGGGACAGGGGATTGGCAAGAAGTATTGGAGGCAAGGGCTGGTTATGCCCATAATTTGTCTAATTTTTTAATTACATAAATATTGGAGAAATCATCATGAAAGAATCCTTTAGCTTAACATTTGCCTTTTGAAGTCTTTTACTATGTACATTTTATTTTTTTATTTAAAAAATAATCAACCCAGAGAAGCAGATGTGTCTCAATTGATTGGGCCCTGTCTACCATATGGGAGGACCGGGGTTTGATTCCCAGAGCCTCCTGGTGAAGGCAAGTTAGCCCGTGCCTGCAAACAGTTGACAGCCCGTGCCCACGGAGAGCTTGTGGCCTGAGCCCATGAATGGCACAGCAACATGACACAACAAAGGGAGACAAGCATACAGAGAAGAATGCATTGTGGATGGATAGAGAGACAAGACAACTAGTGTAAGCAGCAGGGGAGGGGGGCATAAATAAATAAATAATAAATCTTAAAAAATGCTTTAAAAATATAATGACATTTACTATGGAAATGCACAAAAAGTGAACATAAGGAAAAAAAAAGTGTATACAAACATTAAAAAAAAATAATCAACCCAAATCTGTTATCTTTTATACATTAGCTATCAAGTAAAAATTGATTGTTTTCTCAAACATTTCTTTTTGATTGTTTGCCAATCTCCCAAAGCATTGCTTGCTTCCAATGGTTAATAATTGATCTGTGGGAAGAAATTTATTTTGTATACAAAATTAAATCTGGAAATTCTATTTCATGATTATTAATTTATTTATCTATATATCTGTATGCCATTCATGCTTAGCCATTAATAAATCTGAGGGTGTTTTTAAAAATCTCAACAAAAAAATAAATCTCATTTATTTACTGACAGATTCTTTCAGAGGTAAAATTCAACGTTATTAATATTCACTCTTCACTCATTTATGATATAGAAACCTTCTCATTTTAGCTAATGAATATATAGATAGTACATAAATTTTACATATTTTAAGTAGAATTTACTACTTCTTACTAAAACCCAAACGAAATGCCAGGATTTTATTGGTTGTCGTTAAAAAATGTTCCATTTATTTTGGCATTTATTCTCCAAAAATAATAAGCCTGAATAGGTTTTGAGTGACAATCTTAGAGAATTTAATAACATTTGATTAATTAAATAATAAAATGTGCTTCAGGACATCTCATAGCAGGCTCCTAGAGGGCGCTGTGTCGACGTTTACAAAGAGGCTTCTTACTCCCTGTTCCCATCTGGGCCTCTTGCCGCCATTCTACTTCCTGAAATGCCCACCAGAGGTCCAAGACACATCCATGTGGTCACTGCTCAGTTTTGGAAACATTTATGTCTCCTGATGCCTAAGGACATCGTGACTCCTGATCGTCACATGATTATTTAAAATCAGTTTAAATTCATAGGCTCACGGTCAGGCCTTTCTTCTCTGACTAGAAACGTTTCAACCTGAAGGAGATACTGCAGAAAACTCCACTAAACTCAAGTTCCTGATCAATAGTTTATCCCAACAGGAACGTTTCCTGATACCCCAAGACAAATCATTTCTCCAACTTTTTCTCCCAGGACAATGTGTAAAGACCTCTGATAAAACCAGGTAATGTATTACATAATTTTGCGGGGGTTTTTTTGTGTGTGTGTGACATTGAGGCAACAATAATGAGAACTGGGACTGTTTATTTATTTTGGATATGAAATACAATGAGTATCAAGCAAAAAGTAGAGATAAAAATTTTTCTATTTAATAATTTGAAGTCAATCGTTATTCTTTCATGTTTTCTCCTGATTTTTCACCCTCCCTATAAAATTCTTGATCCTCTAAAACAATAATATTTCA
>JAQZBX010047111.1:0-20570 GCA_029593785.1 Cabassous unicinctus | reverse complement strand
AAGCGAACCCGGGGCCTCTCATATGGTAGACGGGTGCGCTATCCATTGCGCCACAGCCGCTTCCTGCCGTGAGGTTGCTGCATCAGCCCACCGCACCGCTCAGGCCGGCGTGCCCTCACAAGGAGGCCTCGGGGCGCGAACCCGGGCCTCCCATATGGTAAACGGGGGCTCTATCCACTGAGCCACACCCGCTTCCCTCGCTGTCTTCTTTAGCAGGCACCAGGCACCTCTGCTCCCTGCTTTGTTGTGTTTCTCATTATGTTTTTTCTTCTTGTATCTCTTGTTGTGTCAGCTTGCCGTACCTGCCCATTGCGCCAGCTCACTGTCTTCTTTAGGAGGCACCAGTATCCAAACCAGTGACCTCCCATGTGCGAGGCGGGAGCCCAGTCACCTGAGCCACTTCCACTTCCCCTCATTTGAAATTTAAATGCACACAAATATAACCACATATACAACAGATGCACACATACACAAGCTCATTGTGTCTGTAAGAATCTGTCCCAATTTTTGTTTTCCTTTGAGCACAATCATCTTTCTGCATCCTTCAGTCAATTGAATATGCCACTTGAGCGCACATAGTAAAAGACAGATAAAATTCATATCTGCATTTTCTTTCAGCCCAGTGCTTTGCAAGAATTTTGAAATAAAACCATACATCTAAATACATGAATGCCTTGTTGAAGTTTGACTTTAAGTTGATAAAAATTTTTTTCATTCTTATTTAAGGGATGCAACTGATATCTATATATATAAAGAAATTATCCAAAGCCATATAACTAATAAATGGGTTTCCGAGTTTTTTATTAAATCAAATAAAAACATTGAAGATCAGAGATCTATATTGCTATGGCTTCCAGTGTATTATGAAAATGATGATATAAGATAATGCCCTTGGCTTTTTTGGAGAGTAACAGTAAACAGCCATATATGCTTCCTCTGTTTTGACTTTACTAAGTAAACGTTTATACAATGTGGTTTGCAATGTTCCTTAATCAAAGATATCTCTCTTGCAGTACATAATCTTTTCAAAACTGCTGCATGATAAATATTATTATTATTTCCATTATTTCAATCTGGAAAATGAGACTCAGAAAAGTTTACTGAGTTAAACAGAATAAAATAATCATCAAGTGATAGAGCCCTTCTGCTCCAAATGCTATGCATTTCCCATGGCATTACGTTCATCCAATATAAAACATAGCCTGGTGTGAGTTAGTCTTTGATGAGTCTTATAAGGAAGGAAACACTTTTCTCCCTGCAACTATTTTCATGAGCAAAATTCCATTTCTTGAATTGTTCCTACAAATTTTTATCCAAGACATTCTTCCAGAAATACCTGTTCCCAGATAAATAATTTATGATTTCCCATTTTTAATGCAGAAACACAATTATCTATGAAGTGCAAATCATTCAATCTCACCTCCTATCTCTATGGAGGATAATTCCTCCTTTATCAACCAGACAAGAAAAAACCTTGGAGTTTACATTCTGTGAAACTTCATCTCTTGTTCATTGACGTAGGAGTGAAAAACAAATGTTTCAATCATCTTACTCAGCATATACCAAAGACATGGGTTAACCATAACACAACTGAATTAGTTTGCCTGCCTCTCACCTTCACTAGCTGTCAATGACAGTGGTAACTCCTCCAAAAACTGCATGCAATGCATTTTGTATGTCAAAACTTGACACATCAGACACAACAGCTGATTGAATGTGTAATGGACATTTACTCACAGTAAGGCTTTGCTTGAACACACAGTGGTTTGTTAGTCAAATAATTTATCTTTGTAATATTTAGATATTTACAGTCTAGTTATAAGCCAATATCATTCCACAGCATTTTAAACCACATATAAAATGATCACAATATTTTATTTTATTTTCAGCATTATTCTTCTTCATAAAGTAACCAAATGCACCTCAGTTATACTATTCAATCTAGCATAGCGCTTCCTAATCTTCACGTATATTTCAGTGTGTACTATGCTCTGTACGTAAGGTCTTACCTCTGCTCTTAGATCAGAGATCATTCTATCCTTGCTGTTTTGAGATTTCTCTCCTTCTTTTACATCTCCTGATATTCCTTCTACTTCATTTTCATGTTGTCGTTGAAGAATGTTAAGCTGAAAAAAAATAAGATAAATCTATAATCACATGTTGCCACAATGGCTAGTTCCAGGATAATCCACATTAAACTTTTGCTTTGTTTGTTCATTGTTTTAGGTGATTTTTTCCCATGCGGATTCTGCAGGTTTTGTTGTTACTATTGCTATTTTTGTTGTTAAACTATTTATTTTTATATTTAAAAAATCACTCAGTTTCCTCCACAGACTCCTAAATAATTCACCAACTGGCTTCTTAAAATAATCCAATCAATCCTGATCTTTCAGGCCTAAATATTAGCATTTCAGTACTCTCTGCAGCCCTAATTATTTCTATTATCTATAAACTATAACACATCTACTGATAGTTACAGAGACAAATTAAGGCAATGAAAATTTATTCATAATGCTAGGGATGGGTAAGTATATGTGGAACATCTACAAAAAATTTGCCAATAAATTATCACAAGAAACTACCACAGGGAAAAAATAGGAAAGTGAGAAAAAAATACTGAAAATGCAAACAGTGAATTTCTCCCATGGCTATTCTTATAATTAGAAGTTTTCAGCAGAACCACCAAATTTTATAAATATATAAAATGTGTAGGTACACACACACAGTAATTTGTTTTATTAACTTCTATTTTTCAATAAAATACTTAGGTAAATGGTTCCAGCATTCTTATTATATAATTTGTACATAATCCTAAGATAAATGGAAAATAAAGGCTAATATTTTACTCCCTATTTTAAAAAATAATAGAAGGACCCACCCTCATCAAGATGGCAAAATGAGACACTTCAGGGTACTGAACTCCCACAGAAACTTTGAACAAAGCCCCAGAAAACAATTAAAAGACTGCAATAACAGGGCAAGTGCTGTAACAAGAAAAGGTCTACTTATAAGTAGTAGGACCTCTCAGCCACCTTGCTGACCTTTCTTCCAGAGAAAGGTGCACATACTGGGAGCATGTATGCCTGTATCAATCTGTCTGGTGGTGGCCTAAGGGACTTACCACCCCAGAACTTGCCCTGTGTGTAGAAGACAGGTCATGGAACTCTTCTACAAAATGATGTGGGAGAGTAATCAAGTGTTCCAAAGGATGGCTGGTGTAGGCCATATAGAGCAGTGCCCAGAACCCAGAAGAAACTGTTTCCTTTGGAAGAGGGGCCATTCAGAACCATGAGAGTAGGGAATTCCTATGGTCATACATGACCAAGATAAAGCACATGCACAGAAAGGATCAGGGAGGCCCCTGTGTTTGGTCTGGAGCTATTCTCTAAATTCATTGTATGGATAAACCTTGAAGGAGAGCAATTGCCCAAGCCAATTTTTACATGTAAACATGTAAAGAACAATGTTTTCTGATTTTCTGCTTTTTGTGTTGCTGTTCTGTTGTTGTTGTTATCTCCTCACAACCAGAGAAAGCCGTCCTAACACTAGCTGGATACAAGCTGAAGGAACAGAGACCTCAGAGTCTAAATGTTAGCAGTAACACATTAAAATATCAACAAAAGATTTCAAAACAGACAAAGAAACAAGAAGGAATGACCCAGGTGAAGGAGAAGATTAAAATATTAGAAATCATCAGTGAGGAGGCCAAGACCTGGGACATATCAGACAAAAACTTTTTAAAAATCAAATGGACCTAAATATGCTGAAAGAGCCAAAGAAAAACATGGATAAAGAAAATCAGGAAAATGATAGAGGAACACAAAGAGATTATAAAATAGAGAGATAGAAATCAGGAAAAGAAACTAATCAGAGCTCATAGGCACAGTAAAAACACTAAAAATTCCCTAGAGGGGTTCAACAGTAGATTGGAGGTACCAGAAGAAAGAATCAGTGAACTTAGATAAGATAACTCAAATCATTTGCTCTGAGGAGCAGAAAAAGGAAAGAATGAAGAAAAGTGAGCAGAGCCTAAGGAACCTGTGGGACACCATCAAGTGTACTAATATACCGCATGTAGGAGGCCTAAAAGGAGAAGAAAGAGACAAAGGGGAAGAGTGGATATTCAAAGAAATAATGTTAAAAACTTCCCAAATCTAATGAGAGATATGAAAATATGCATGCAAGAGGCTCAGCAAACTCCCAACAGGGTAAACCCAGAAGGATAGCCCACATCACAAAATATTATAATCACATTGTCAAAGGTCAAAGATAAAGAGAGAATTTTGAAAGCTGCAACAAAGAAACAATGTGTCATGTAGAAGGGAACCTAAAAAAGATTAAGTGCTGATTTATTATCAGAAACCATGGAGGCAAGACAGCAGCGGGATGAGATATTTAATGTGCTGACAGCAAAATACTACTAACCAAGAATTCTAGATTTGGCAAAACTGTATTTCAAAAATGAGGGAGATAGTAAGACATCCAGATAAAACAAAAAAAGCTGAGGGAGTTCACCACCACTAGACCACCCTACAGGAGATGCTAAAGAGAGTACTGCAGGTTGAAGGGAAAGGACAATAGATGATAGATTGAAGCTGCATGAAGAAATAAAGATCTCTGGTGAGGTTAATGATGGGTAAATATAAATGGCAGTAGTATTGTATTTTTGGTTTGTAATTCTGCTAATTACTTCCTACAGGATTTAAAAGGTAAATGCATAAAATGTAATGATAAATCAGCAATTTTTGACTCAGAATGTATAAACATGTAATTTGTGATGAGAACTACCTAACAGTGGGGGAATGGAGGGGTATAGGTACATAGTTGGTGTATACTACTGAAGTTAAGTTGATATCAAAGCAAATTGTATTGTGATAGATTTAGAATGTTAAATTTAAGCCCCATGATAACCTCAAAGAAAATACTGAAGAGTAAACAAGCTGATAGAGACATAAATTAGTGTACAGGTTCTTGAGGCGAGGAGCAGAGGGAATGGGGAGTTACTACATAATGGGTGTAGGGTTTCTGTTTGGGGAAATGGGAAAGTTTTGGTAATGGAAGGTAGTAAGGGTACTGGAATATTCTGAATGTGATTAATCACTTTGAATAGTGTGCTTGGGAGTGGTTGATGTGGGAAAGTTTATGTTCTAGATATGTTCCCACAACTGAAAAAAAAAAAAAAAAAGAACAACTAAGGAGGCAATGCCAATTTAATGCAACATATGTTCTTGGATGGGATCTAGCAAGGGGGGAGAAAAGGCTCAAAGGGATATTACTGGGACAAATGAGAAAATTGGAATAAAGACTGTAAGCTTTATATCATTGTTAAATTTCTTGAAGTTGATAACTGCATTTAAGGTGGTCACCTAAGTGAATATCCTTGTTCTTAGGAAATGTACATGGCAGAACTAAGTGTTCAAGAAGCATGATATAAGCAACCTACATTCAAACGTTCAGAAAACGAACTGATAGACAGATGGATAGATGAATGAGTAATCTGATTGATAGACAGACAGACAGACAAAGACAGACATGTCAAAAATAGTAAAATGTTAGAAATGGCATATGGGGAAGTAGGGGAGTTGGAGTTCTCTATTTGGGATTTGCATTATTTTTGCAACTGTCCTATACATTTGAAAGTACTTCAAAATGAAAAGTAAAACTAAAATAAACTAAAATAAGGCTATTACTAATGATGTTTTATTGTTAATAATAGCATAACGAATGTACTAGTCCAGGAACTGAGCTTGATATATATTGCCTTAGTTAATGCTAATAGTAATCCTATGCAATAGGTATTAATATTATTAGCCCCATCTTAGAGAAAAGAACCATTTTTTCAAAAGGTTTAAATAACTCCCAAATTCACACAGCTAAGCAAAAATTTTAAAACAGTTCTTACTGAATTCATTACTTGAGTCCTTAATCATAAACCCATTCTTGATCTATAATTAAAATGCTGCTAAAGACCAATGAAATGATTTTCTGAAAAGTAACAGGTAGGTAGAAATAAGATAACAGAGGGAACACAGAAGAAGATGCTTTAGCCCAAACCTAGTAGAAAAGGCCTGCAGTGGTAGCAGTAGCTGATTTGCCAACAACAGAGAGGCTCCATGTTCAGAGTTGGTACCATAGACCGAACACAATGGAAGGCACGAGTGAGAACAGGGGATAAGACCACGGAGTTCACTAAAAGTCTGTCTGTGCATATTTCATCCCATTCCATCCAACTCAAATAGACAACTTGGCATTAATCCCTGGGTAAAATAAAACCTTAAAAGTCACTTTGTTAAAGAAAATAATGAATTACAAAGGTAAATGAAAGCATATGGTTTGGGTTTAGAGTCACCAAAGTAAAATCCAGCTCATTCTGGTAAGTATATGACCCTAGTTTAACTTCTGAAATCTTGGTCATGGGTCTAATGGGAATTAAACTCACCAGTAAATCCTTCTATTGTCAGCAGAACTTTTAATCAATATTACCGCTCAAAGGAAAGAGGAGGCAGGAAATCAAATTTTCATACATGACAGCAGAGAAAATTCACACCAATTACCTAAAGCAATTCCATTTTCATTTACAAGAGTCAGTGGAAAATCAAGGATCTATGAAATATGAAAAACCTACTGGCATGAAAAAAAAATAGCCAAGATTAAGAAACAGAATATCTGACAGAATAAAACAGAAAAAGGTAAAATTTAAGGTAAGAAAGAGAATATCATTAAAAGCAAAAACTAATCACTATCTTCAGAAAATTGTTGAGAATATAATGCTTTCAAAAATAAAGGATGTAGAGCAATTTCAAAATTTCAAAGAATAATAAGGAATGGTCCTTTATTGAGGAAATTAAAAATGTGGGGGAGCAGTTGTAGCTCAGTGGCTGAGCGCCTGGTTCCCATGTATGAGGTCCCAGGTTCATTCCCCAGTACCTCCAAGAAAAAAAAAAGTGCCTAGTCATCCTTCCTTCCTTTAGAAACATTGACTCTAAAAGTTGGAAGATAGAGTTGAACGTTGGAGTATCCCACAGTTGGGTCCTGGCACCGCTTGCTATGTCCTCACTGCCTTGGAGAGCACATGGCTTTGCATACTAGTCAGAATACTGACCTTCTCCAAAGGTCTATCTCTGGCCTGTAGTTCTCCTTTGAACTTTGGACCTTCATTTCCACCTTCCTACCTATCACCTCCATTGGCATCTCTAACTTAACATTAGAAAGCAAACTCAGAACTTTTTCCCCAAACCTGTGTCTCTGCCAGTCTTAGCCATCTCAATAAATGGCAACTCCATCCTTCCCTTTGATCTGACCAAAATTATTGGATTTATCCATAACTCCTTTCTTTTTCTCACATAGCACATCCAAACTAAAAGCAAATCAGTTGAGCTTAACCTCCCAAAATATATAATAAATCCAATCCCTTATTCCGCCGATACTACTACTACCCTGATCAAAACCATCATGATCACTCACTTCAGTTATTTTAGTCTCTGCCATGCACCTGCTTTTATCTTTGGTCCCATACTCCCTTTCTCAACACAGAAACCAAATAAATCTTTTTTAAAAAGTAATTCAGATTATATCACTATTTTGCTCAAAACCCTCCAGTGGCCTACCAATTCATTCAGCGCATAAGTCAAATACTCTCTGCGTGGCCCTATAACCCTTCTGTCCTTTTCTACTCCTCATCCTTATCCCACTCCAGCCATTCTGGTCTCACACTTTCTTGTGCACTCCCAGCAGGCAAGAGCCTAAAAGAAAGTAAAAATTGTGAAACAGATATTATACAGCTAAAATAATTAAAACTACATAGTCAAGCAAAAATGATGAATAGACTAATGATGCAACCATATTCACTTCACCCTTTGGAAAAATGAGTTATTTTGATCATTTTAAAATTATATTTTGGATTCAAAATAACCTTACTTTTGCCACTTATATGTTCACCTTTAGGTTTATATTAATGAAATTGTAACCAAGACCCATTTAGCAGCTGCAAAGGTACTTGATGGTAAAGATGATTAATTTAGCAAACTTATGAATGTCATCCACAGATGATACATCACCTCAGTTAAATTGAAAATGGCAGAAATAGGAGGTATATGATGAAGGGAATGAGTCAGCATGAGAAAGCATTTTCCAACTCCATGCCCTTCAATATAATACTTATTTAGTATTTTCTCTAATAAGGGTTTTTTTCTCTAGAGTTATGCTCCATTCCAAAATTACTCTTTAAAACTAATCTTTTCATACTGCAGTATTTGTGAAAGGTTAAACCAGGCAACTTGTCATATCTCTGATTTCAGAAAATTCTGCCATAATTTGATTCCAGAGAATTAGCAACATCTTGCACAAATACATATATTCTACTACATTCAGATTTGCATGAAGAGGAAAATCTAAGTATTGTGTAACTTAAAAAATTAAAATAATTTCCTATTTATAAATAGGAAAAGAAAAATTCACTTCAAAAGGGACAAAAAAACTTAATTGAAGGTTATTTTCATTTTACTTCACACTTCAGCCCATAAAATAATCTAAAAGGAGTAAGTAGTTAATGCAGACTCTAAAAGTCTGGACTTTGCGAGATAATATGTTGAATATTTATGTCAATATTATTAACAACGTAGTATAATTCAATCTCCACTAAACACCAAACCCACTATTTCCCCGATAACGCCCAACAAATGACCTTGCAGCTTCTTTCAAAGAGAAAAGAGAAGCTATGCATAGAAAGGAGCCTAAACTTCCCGGGACAAAATCCATGAATGTGTAAGCATCGACATAAATCTTTCCTTCTTTCTTCCTATTAAAGACCTGAAAAGTCCCTTTTCAAGTCGAAGACTAATCCCTCCACTCATGCTTGAGTATTATACTTTTGAAGTCCTTGGCAAACTCATTCTAAGAATTGCTCCGCTCCTGGATCTTCAACCCTCTCCCCTCCTGTGGGTCTGTCTTGGTTTCTCCCACATGAACTTTTAAAAGCTCAATCTCTAACACTGAGGTTGGGTGGGGTGGGTGGTGTGAGGGAGAAAGGGTAGAGAAAACTTTTTGTTTCCATCCCTGGAGCTTCTATCCCAGCTCTTCCTTCACTTTTACTATCAAGTGCTTGTGCTCACCTTTCCCACATCCTCCCCTCTCACTCACTCTCTGCTGCCATCATGCCCCCACACATTTCAATACACAATATTCATCCCTCACTTTACTTGAATCCTTGGCAGAATTTGACATTGTTGGCATTGCCTTTCATCAAACATTCTCTTCCCCTGACTTATGTGAAGAAAGCTTCTCTTCCCAACCCTTTCTTCCCAACCCTTCTTTGACTTCTGTGTGGTTTCCCCTTTTCTGTCTGGCCTGTCTGTTACTATTCCTCCAACATCTCTTTCTCTTCATTCAATATCCCAACCCTGGGTGATCCCCATCTCTTTGCTCATTGTTCAGATTTCTTTACTGAGCTCATAAATCCAAAATCCTGCCAAATACCCCCAACTCAAATCCAAAAATGTCCAGAACTGAATTCACTGTCTTTCACCCTCAATTTTCTCTTCTTACTGATGTACCTTTTGATGAATGGCCAGCCAATTGATAAAGTCTGAAATCTGTCATTCTTCCTTCTCTTATCACCTGCACCATATTCCCACACATTCATATCATTCAATTAATTACCAAATACTGCCATTTTTCTCCCATGTGTATTTCTCCACTCTCCACATGTGTTCAGCCCCACCTAGTTTAAGACACCCAATATTTTTTCCTGGATTACCATGACAGCCTCATAACACTTTCCTCATCACACCATTCTTATCTTCACACTGAAGACTGCATCATTTTTTCTAAAATGTTAATCTGGTTGTCTCACTTCCCTACTCAACACACTTCAAGGACTCCCTCTGTTGCCCTCACGTTGATGCATTCATTTTTAATTTTGTTCTTGTGAAAAGTACCGAATATCAAATAGTTCAGTATAAGATCAAGTGTTTCATACATAGTTCAACAGCATTATCCATATTCTTATGAAAGGTAAAGAATACTGGTATTCTGTTATAGATATATTGTGATTCAAGCAACGGAAGAAATTAAGTGTAAATTATAATGTAAACTCTAGACATGGTTAGTAGCAATGCTTCAATATGTGTTCATCAATTGTAACAAATGTACCATACTAATCAAAAGATGTTGCTAATGTGGGAAGGTGTGGGAGAGGGAGGGAGTGGGGTATATGGGAATTCCCTATATTTTCTATGTAACTTTTATATTTTCTAAAACTTCTTTAAAAATAAAGGAAAAAATTAATAAAAATAAAAAAACATTAATGTGGAGCCAGTGGCCACTGGATGCTTTGGGGGCATGGAGAGGGAAAATCAGTTGTAATACAGGGGCTTTTTCAGGACTTGGGAATTATCCTGAGTGACATTGCAATGACAGATATAAGTCATTTTATATCATCATATAACATGCAGAACTGTGTGGGAGAGAGTGTGGCCTACAATGTGAACTATGGTCCATGCTTAATGGCAAAGCCCCAGGATGTGTATATCCATTGCAGGTGATGTGCCACACTAATGAAGGATGTTTATGTGGGAGGGTGTGGGAGGTGTGGGAGGTGGGGAACATGGGAATCCCTATAATTTTTGTGTAATATTTATGTAATCTAAGTTTCTTTTAAAAAATAAAAATAAAAAATTTAAAAAGAAAGAAAGGTAAGGAATATAACAAAGAAACATGCCCATATAAAGGGCCACTCAAATGCAGTGGACCCAGGAATATCCAACAAGTTTACAGTTCCAAGTAATTTGAATTAATTATAAATACACAGAAAAGCCTCTAAAATTTCATGCCTTAAGCTTCAAATACTTTAGACAAAATTCTTTAAAATAATTTTTATATAACTTCCTCACTTAAAGAATGATAGGGAAGACACTAAGAATATTTAACTCTGATTTGTGCAAATTTTATTGCTTCCTTCAGTCAAAATTAGAACATTAAATAACGTATCAGTGATATATAAATCGCTTTGCTCTTTTGCTAATGTATCTTCCACATATTAAAGTTTGTATTAAAATAGTAATAACACAAATTCTGCTATTGTAAATATGGACATTTTAAACAAAACAACTGCATTAGGCATTACTGTATCCAAGGACATCTAGGAACCTTAGAAATTCGATAATCACAATCATATATTTTAAAAATATATTGTTAATTTTATTTCTTGAATTTTCATTTCTTTTCCACCTTCCCCAGAATCTCATCCTCTAACATACATTTATATGTGAAAATATGTCGTCACTCTATAATATGCAATAAAATATGTATATAAAATACATATGCATATAAAATACATATGTATATATTAACATAAGGATACAAATGTTAAAACTTTCTCTCAGATTGAATTATCTTAATAATTATTATTGGCACACATATTTTTCTCAGTTAATTTGTATACCCATGAATGAACTTACTTATTGATAAAATGCAATAGGAATATGCCCAGTTTTATTCCTTGTTTGTTAATTTAGGCACAAAGAAATTTAATCCCACAGGTTAGGTAGAAATATAAGATGTTTGTTGTAGCAGAATCATTGCGTGTATTTTTTTTTAATATCCTTGTAAGTTATGTGGAAGAAACACATTTTTATCCTATATCAAAATTATTCTTATTGTTTATAAGATGAGCAATCCATTAGGTTCCACTCCAATATTTTTACAAAAAGGAAAACTAGAAGCCACCTGAAATGCCAAAGATTTTATGACCCATTGATTAGTTGGTTTCTCAACACCAATATTTCAAAGTATCTTTCTGTTTGGTACTCCTGAGTCTCTCCCTTGCTGGTAAAATGCTCCATTTTTATGGGAGATAAATATGAAAAATTTGAATAGTGGAAAAAGTATATTGTAGGGAAGGAGTATGTGCTTACAAGGCACTCTCCTCAGCATATCAATTTTAGCCAAGTATGTAAGTTGTAGATCTGGAATTGAAAATCACATAACTCTTCCTGTGAGGAATTCTGGGAAGATGGCAGTGGAGTAGTGGTGGCAACTTTTTTTAATGCCTCCAAATATCCACCTCAAAAACAAAGCACAAAAATTAACAACCTATAGACATCTGCAACAGCATTAGGTGAAGAATTTTCCCTATGAACCCCAAAATACCGGTACGTGAAGGCAATCCACTGACAATTCCAAGACCTGCAGGGTATCGGCACATGTATTAGAAATCAGAGGGAAGGAACAGAAACTGAGAATAGGAAAGCCCCAAAACTGACAACAGACGTTCCCTGGCAAGTATGTCAGGCCAACTTGAGAATAGTAAGTGAAACTAGGGATTTTTTAAACATTCCAACATGTGAGTGAATACAGGGGGCCCACAGTGAACTCTGAAGAACTGGAACAGTTTAAAACCAGACAAAGCTTCCTTTCCAAAAGCAAAGTGCTGAGACTAGAATCCATACTGAGAGGGACAGTGGCACTGAGGGCCTAGGAAAGAAAATCCAAATTACAATGGAAAGAACAACATAGCCAAGAATTAGAAAAACCCAGAAAGGAGGTAACAGAACTTAGGAAATACTTAGGAATAAAAGAAAATCATTTCAGAGTAAACTGGAAGGAACACAAGAGCAAATAAATGCAAAAGATCATGCTTTAAGAGAGAAAAGTAAAAATAAATAAAATGCTAAAAATCAAAAGGTGATGAAGATAAAGGATTAAAAAGGAATTCAGGAACTGTGACAAATAAAGGAGTGAGTCAAAGAAGATGCAACATACTTATAATAAGTTTCCCAGATCTTTTCCACTGAAATGGCCTAGAAACAATTGACCGTCCCGTTAAGATGCACACCCCTAGTGCACAGATTGTGGTCTTGAGATATTCCCACTGAAAGACTCCCAGAGTCTTTGGAGGAATGGCTTCTTCCAGGTCTAGATCAGGATAATGCTTTACATCTTGTCATACCATACAGTCAAGAAATTATAAAAGATTACTAGGGTTATGTCAAATGTATTCAGTAGCCAATTTAAAGGGGTTTCTGCTCCCTGACCATTTGAATATAAATAAGGATGACACATCAATATATTGAAGCACACCTAATATGTTTATTAATATATCCATGAATTCATGACAACACTAATTTTTTTTTTAAATCATTGAACAATCTGACTCAATATTTTCTGTATCGATAAGGAAAAAGAAATACCTGATACATATCCTGACACATAATTGAATAACAGGAGAGAAATTTCACTTTATAAAAATATTTCAATTAATAGCTGAAGCAGAAATAATAGAATTAAAATATCACTATATTGCAACTCCTAATTAATTAATTGCTCTAAGCAGTGAGCATTAGGGATGCTGACATCACAAAGAAAAACACCCATATGCCATGTGCCTCCTGATGCAAGAGCACACCAATCTCCAGGATGTTATCTGGAAACTGAATCAGATCAAACGTCTTTATGCAAGTAGCATTTAGAGGAAATACAGAGGACAGAAGAACATGTTAAGCCACAACATAGCGTGCAATCTATAAAATTCAGACTGAAACTCTGTAAGGTAAATAATTTAGTTTCTTCAATAAATAATATTGTAAGAAGAGAAAAAGAAGAGAAGGAGATATGAATGAAAAAACAATATATTTAAACAAACTTTAAAGAACATATCTAATCAAAATGTCTGAGCTTTATTTGATCACTATTCAAATAAATAAATCTTTTAAAAATTTCATATTTATTAGAAAATTGGGAATTGCAACATTGAATATTTGCTTTTAACAAATTATTCTTAACTTTATGAGTGTGAAAATGCTGTTGTTATATGCAACAAATCACAGTCCTTATTTTTTAGAGATACATGTAGAAATAATTCCCAATGAAATAATTCAGGGTAGGGATGGGGATGATATAGATAAAACAAGATTGGCTAAGAGATGATAATTATTAAATATGGATGATGGAAAAGTTGGGGTTCATAGTGGTATTCTTTCTATGATTCCATATATTTGAAATTTATTATAAGAAAAAAGTTCAAAAAATCAAGAATCCCCTGCTTATAAACCCCATCTCCTATGCAGTGTAAAGATTTCTGATTTATCTTGCAGTATAAAAATCTACTAATCTAATGTCTTTTTTCTCTTAGTATTTCAGTAACAGAGTCTGTTACCTATTAAAGACATTGTTAGTCTTTGACATAAAGACCACGTAACATACATACAATGGGAGCCTACTTTTTTCTTCTCTATATGGTTTTAGGGGAGTAGATGAATATGGATGGTAGTTCATCCAAGAGTTATAAAACATAAAAAACAAGAAAAATAACACATCCCTATTGTGTCTTATATGAAATAATTCAAAAGGTCCTTTTTGAATCCTTCCATTTTATAATACTGACTCTCTCAATAGCCTTAAAGTGCAGATTTGGTACTTGCTTCAATAATCCAAGCTGATATATTTTCAGCTGGTAGCTGATTTCTGTTTCTGCCCATAGAGTCACTCAAAGGCCATGGAAAAGTCAATTTGAGTCCAAATGTATGATTACTATTCTTCCCAGATGTATTCACAAGGTCATAGAAGACACCACAATGCTCAGTGCTGGATTAATCATGACTTGCAGAGAATATTGATCTGAGATATTTCACTTGTATTTTACCAAGAAACTAACTGGCATATGTTTTAGATAAATTAAAATATCTACTAACAGAATAGTCTGAAATATAGTTCTTTATCCAGGTGTTTATTCATCTTAATAATAAGTATTTAGAGAGAGAGATGTTTATACAAACTGGTTTGATCAGTAGAAAGAAGTTGACAACATGATTACTTTTTTAGAATTCAATGCCCTTCTTTTATTCCATTTTTAACCTGGAATTTTCTCTCAAGACTTGAGTTATCCATTTCTAACAACTCCAGACACCAAATAAGAAATAAATTTTATTTCTTAGTCCCAGGATCCAAATAAAATTTCTAGCATTTTTTATGACTAGCAGCAGTATGATCAAAAGATTATTAAAAAGAATCAGGAAATCTGTATTCTAGACTTGGTCCTGACAAATGCTGTCTATGCTATTGGACAAGTCAGACTTTCTAGGCCTCAAGTTACTTTATTGTCCATAAAAGAAAGAAGATACACTAGATTTTATTCTAAGTAACTTTGAAATGTGAATATTCTAGAAGAGTGACAGATTGAAATTGGATTTCTCATGATAAATTAGCAAGAGGAAGAATGAGTAACATCTTAGCAATCATGTAAAAAATAAATAGCACACACATGGGCATAATGATTTTTGTTCTTCTAATGCAGAACAAAGAAAATGCCTTTAATATAAAATAACATTTTATTTTAAAACAAGTTACCAAGATTCACCAAAAACATTCACTAAACATATTATATATAAAACAAATAAAAGCAAGATAGAAAACTATACTTCTAATATGATCAAAATGATATTGATTGCTAGATAAGGTGAAGTAACAAAGGCTGGATTTACCAATTGAAACAACAAAAATGCAGGGCAAAAATATAGGAAACAATTGTTGTAAAGACATTGAAAATCAGGCAATGGTAGACAGCAATCCCCAAAAGATGGGAAACAAAGAGGGCTGCAATTGTCCAGCATATTGCCTGGAGAGAGATTTAGTTCACAGAGCGTGAAGAGGGAGCCAAGAAAGAGCTAGGGGGCCTCCCTGTTTTGAGAAGATGGCTCTGGGGGTCCAAGAGGCTAAGGCATACTGAGTTTGCCAGGAAGAGTATTGGAGAAGATGAAAGTGCTCAGAGAAGCCTGGAGGACTCAGGAGTGTTCAGCAGGGTGCCATCAGTACATAAGCAGGAGGGAAATAACACCCAAAAGGAATAAAGAAAACCATCCCTGGGACTCAAACAAGGTGAGTAATAGTTCCTATTCCCAACAGCCAGAGTGGAAACCTTATAATCCATGCTCCATGAAGGAAAGTACTCAGAATGCATTTGCCTCAGTACCTGAGGCAAAATTAGCCCTAGACTAAATGCAACACTAGTCTCACATTACAAGGCTTAAAGACTTCAAGACACATCAAATGTTTCCATGTAACAAAATCAGATTTCAGAACAAAGCTCAAGAATATGAAATGTCCAGCATCCAACAAGGCAAAGTTCATAATGTCAGGCATCCAATCAAAACTGACAAGGGATGATTGGATGGAATATAAGGCCCGTAGTAAGGAGAAAAAAACAATCAACTGAAACTGTCCCAGAAATAACACAGAAATAGAATTAGTAGACAAGGGCATTATTACTTTTTTACCATTTATTCAAGAAACTAGAGGAAAAAAGTATATATTTTGAGATATTGAGGATATACAAAAGATATTAATCAAACCAAAAGACAAAAATTATAATGTCTGAAATAAAAAGTATATTGGATAAGATAAATGGCAGGTTAGATACTGCAGAAGAAAAGATTAGTGAACTCGAAAGAAGAAAACACAATCAAAAGTATCCAAAATGAAACAGAGAGAAAAGAGACTGGTTAAAAAAAAAAAAAAAAAGAGCAGTTCAGTAAGATGTGGGACAACTTCCAACTTCAAGCAGCCTAATATACATATATTGGAGTCCCTGGCAAAGGATGGGAGAAGATAAATATTTGAAAAATTGATGTCCAAAAATTTTCCAAATTTGATAACATGGATAAATTGATTGTATTTTGCAAACTTCTACTTGCAAAGATGATATATGAGATTTTAATTTCTCAAATAATCAAAAACAAGTGCAATATTTTAAAAGATTACAAAACATGCTTCCTCAAATATTCACATTAAATAAGATTAGAAGCTGAAGATGGGTCCAAAGACAGGGTGTTCTTTATTTTCATCTATACCAGATCTTTTTAAAAAATTTTGGATATAAATCAAATAAAGCAGTATTGTGATTTTAGGTGAATACCATGTAGAAAAATCTTCAAGATACATTTCTGAAAATAATATCATTTAAATTTATTATTTATAAGCCTTTTAAACCTCATAGACTATTGCACTCTCAGTTCCCTTTCCCCTTCCCCTCCACAGGCCTGAGTCACAGAACATCAAAGTTTTCTGGGGAAAAAATATGTTTTAGATTTTTCCTTGTGGATAAACAGGGTTTTGTGAGGATTAGTATGATTTAATTTTTAATTAAATATTGCCTAAAGCTGCACATATTTGGTATAGTATAAAAGTGGGGAAAATTAACTGTTCATATTTGAATATATATGTTGGAACTAAAATATGTGATTTAACATTATCAATCAAAAATTAGTGCCAACTTTGGTATGCATGCAAGATCTAACATTTCTGTGAAACCTTAGAAATGGAAATGTTTTCTTTTGTTTTCAGAATCAATATGATTCTATTAAACATGAGATAGCGGTCTGTACTTCTGTCAATATCAAAGTTTTCAATTAATAAAAGTAGCATTTTAAACTTTTGATCTATTGCCTCAGACATGCATTAAATACCTGAATGTTAACAGTTTTTCTTATGGGAACCAGAAAATTACATTTCCTGATATTCTTTTCTATATGAGGCTTTCATTTTTAAAAATCAACATAATGTTTGTTTTCCGCTGAGTTATGAGAGAAGAAAGCTATGAGCAAAGCAGATTAGACACTGTTCAAAAACCTATGTAAAGTGAAAGAAGCGAGGCGCAAAATAGCATATATTATGTGATCGCATTTATATGAAATATCCAGAACAGGCAAATCTATAAAGATAAAATTAGATAGTGATGCAGGGGTTGGAGGGAAATAGGGAGTGACTGCTAATGGGTGTGAGGTTTCATTTTGGGGTGATGAAAATGGTCTAAAGTTGATTGTCACAATGGTTACACAACTCGGTGACTATATTTTTAAAAAGCACTGAATACATAATTTTTATGGATGACTTGTATGGGATGTAAATTATATATCAATAAAGCTGTTAAACATGAAAAAAAGGATTTCAGGAGTTATTCTTTCTAATTTAATTTTAAATGGAAAAGACCTTCTGTTTAGAGCATTCTTAATCAAATGAGGCAGTTTGCCTTTTCTCCCCTTAATTTGCCATTCCATTCATTTGGCATACCTATCTCAGGAAGAGCCAAAAAGTCTGTTCACTCGCTTCTGCGTGTTTCATACTTTAATATCAACAACGTGATTCAAAGTGGGGGATTTCACATGCCTCAAACTCTCTCTCGCTCTCTGTCAATACTGAAATGGCACTTCATCTTGTGTACAGGATGATGCTGACTTTATGTAATTAACTTCCTTAGAAACAACCCGCCTTACATGATTTTTCACTTCTTTGGTGATGTGATGTTTGCTAAAATATTCCTACTCTCCCCTAACATATGGTGTTCCTGAAGTCTTTGGGGATAGGAGTCTGACCTGTGCAAATCTTTCCCACAACTAAATAGCTGACAAAACCACTTTTCTTCTTTGAGACTTTAGGCCTTTTTGTGTAAACAATGCAGCTATCTGGAGTCAGCAAAATCCAACGCATAAAATGGAAGGAAAAAAAAGTCAGAACAATGGAAACTAGGCCAAAAGTCAGGAGGCAGAATCCTCCAGCAACTCCACTCCCCTTGCACACAGCGCTTTCCCCAGCCTTGTTAAGCCTGTTTGCATTGATGCTATGGATCACTTCTCAAAGTCAGACCCTGAGGCGGCGGAGATGCTCACAAGGGGGAGAAAGTGCTTGTCTCTACCCTCAATGTGATTACTGTCTGGGGGAGAGACCAAAAACAGGCGCTTATAATAAGCAATGTGATGCCAGCGTGAGCATGAGATAATGGCACTCCAAGAAGAGAGGTGCCTGGCGGGGGATAACTGCGTCTCAAAGAATAGAGACACCTGGCTGAGTTCTGTTGGCTTCACAAAGGGAAGTCAGAGAAACAGGAGCAAGCACAGGTTTCATGGAGTCTGAATTTTTTACAATTTGGGGAAAGAAAACAAAATTAGGAATGAAGAAAAATATTTATTTAGAATGAGCAAACAATAATTCACAAATTTTGAAAATCTGACAAATACCATAAAAAAATCACAAAATAGAGAATTAATATAAAGTTTTAGCATAACTATTAAATAGGTAATAATTACCCAGATTTTTACTGCATCTACTTTGATGAACTTTTAGTATAACAGTGATTTTGTAATATCAATTTTTATAGAAAAAGTTTGTTCTTTCTTCCAGAACAATTGATCAATTTTTTTAGTTAATGATAATTGGGATAAAATAATAATATAAATAATAAACCTGCAACATAAGACACAGACATATTCACTCTGCAATAATACTCTTTGAATTTTTTACCCTACTAATATAGATACCTTGAAAAGTTATATTTCATGTGATTTTCTTTTAAAACTATGGTGCATTATCAAGAATGTTTCTGAGAGAACTTCCATATTGATTAGGTATACATGAGAAACAAATCTAAAATTATACTCCACTGTATAATGTCAGATAAAAGACAAATTTTAAGAATTTCAAAAAGAGAGACCATTTATTTATCAAAAGGAGACAATTTACAAACTGGGGAATGCTCTATGCCAAGACAAAAGAACTCCATTTTTTCCTGAGAAAGAGGCAGCTTGTAGAATAAATGCAATGAGGCTACACGAAGAAAAATAGGATTGGATAAGCAAAAACAAGAAAAGCCAGCCTTATAAGGGACTGGAATGCTAACTAACAGAATTTACTTACCCCCAACAGAAGTGGTTTCATGGTTTCAAGGAAATCAAGATGCAGGTTCAAAGAATGTCAGAACTTCCTAGCAGTTGTGCAAGATCATAGAGTCTCAGATAACCTGTCTTAGGTATGTGTAGTTAATTTTGACATGTACAGAAAAGTTGTCCTTCGCTTTAGACATATTAGGGCGAAGCGCCTCCAGGCCCTTGCCAATTCATTTAACAATATAAACTATATGTTTCCTTCAGCCAATGTCAACTTGGCAAGATTCCAAATATTTCCATGGTCATTCCACATGTACCAGAGAAGGGGACAAGGGTGTTGGAAGGGAAGTCAGAATGGAAAGAGACAGAGACTTAGACAGCTGTGCTCAAACTATCTGACTCTTGCAAACTTGTGCAAAAACATGACTGTGTTTACATCTGGCTGGGGCTGCTTCTGGAGTCCAGGAAGGGACCCAGGCAAAAGGGGCCTGGAACGTAAAGCTTCCGCTAGCTTCTCTGTAACTCCGCCTCCATGGAAGAGAAGAGTGTGTCTCTTCTCCTTTAAAGAACAGAAAGTGGTTAAGTTCAAAATAACTGAGTCAATAAAGTATCCAGTATCACTATGTTAGCACAATCTTTTTTTCTATAGAACATATAGAAATTGTAAGTCATCCCTACTAATACATATGTGAAGAGTAGGTTAGCATATATAACACATAGAGATGAGGGAAAATAGCAAAGGAAGCATCATCTTCTGGATTGAACAATTCCTTTTTAATGAGGTGATGTGTAAACTGAAGCTAATGGCAAGCTGTGACTGGCCAGTAGGAGGCAGAAGAGCTGTGTGTGATTGTTCTAGAAAGAGTTGTGAGGGGGCTTTTTCTAGACAGAGCTGTGTGGGTTTTTTGTTTTTTTTTTTCT